>JAVJIX010000124.1:652500-930000 GCA_036785185.1 Paratrypauchen microcephalus | reverse complement strand
CTTAGTTTTTTTAGATTTGGTCGATCCACAACATTGACATCAGCAAAGCGCTCACCCACACGACGCCACACACGCCGTCTGCCATCTGCCCTGAACAATGTAAACCGAGATTCATCCGTGAAGAGAACACCTCTCCAACGTGCCAGACGCCATCAAATGTGAGCATTTGCCCACTCAAGTTTGTTACGGCGACGATCTGGAATCAGGTTAAGACCCCGATGAGGACAACGAGCATGCTGATGAGCTTCCCTGAGACGGTTTCTGACAGTTTGTGCAGAAATTGTTTGGTTGTCCGAGTGGCTGGTCTCAGACGATCTTGGAGGTGGACCTGCTGGATGTGGAGGTCCTGGGCTGGTGTGGTTACACGTGGTCTGCGGTTGTGAGGCCAGTTGGATGTACTGCCATATTCTCTGAAACGCCTTTGGAGACGGCTTATGGTGGAGAAATGAACATTCAATTCACGAGCAACAGATCTGGTTGACATTCCTGCTGTCAGCATGCCAATTGCACGCTCCCTCAATGCTTGTGACATCTGTGGCATTTTGCTGTGAGACAAAATTGCACATTTCAGAGTGGCCTTTTATTGTGGGCAGTCTAAGGCACACCTGTGCACTAATCATGATGTCAGATCAGCATCTTGATGTGGCACACCTATGAGGTGGGATGGATTATCTCAGCAAAGCAGAAGTGCTCACTATCACACATTTATTTGTGAACAATGTTTGAGAGAAATGGTAATATTGTGTATCTGGAATGAATTTTAGATCTTCAAGTCCATCTCATGAAAAATGGGAGCAAAAACAAAAGTGTTGCGTTTATATTTTTGTTGAGTGTATGTTGCACCTCAGAAATGTGCACCTACCCTCCTTTTGCTATGTTTTCTTGCACTATGTTATAAATGTATGTAAATAAATAATCTACATACATGTCTGCACTGGAGAATGGGCTGCTTTTAATCTCATTGTGCATATGTACAGTAATAATAGAAGGCATTCTAACCTATTCTATGAGTATTCTGGCTCATATTTAATGATACATTTCTCTATGCTCACGTATAGTGACGTCATGTTAACCCATGACTTTTGAAGATTTACCATCATCACATCTCTCTGTATTACCTTACATTTACATGAAGATTTACCAAGTTCTACCTATATTTTTTGGATAGGTACCACTAGAAACTGTGCTACCATGCCCTCAGAAGCTGCTTGGATATCTCAGGTAACACACATTGAAAACAACGTTGTGTCTTCATTTGACAACTACTTATGCCTAAAAATGACACCATTTCTAATCTTAATTAGGTTACTAGAAGACTACGACAGGTCGAGGGACAGCTCACATGTATGGTGGACCATCCTATTGGAGCCTGTCTGCCTCAACGTGTACTCTCTGCAAAATGCTGGCCAAATATACAGAGCTGACTACAGTGCTTTATGTTTGAGAGGAATACACTAGTACTTTTTTACAGAAGTTAATAAAATAATAAATAAACTGCTGACAGTTAATTCTACCCACAAATCTAGAGCCTTGTGCCTTTTCATTCAATGGTGTAGACAGTGTAAAGATAATGTAAAGATTTATTTACATGACAGGAGAAAAAAACTTTGAAAATTGTTAGAACATAAGCATTGAAGATTATCCATAGGAGTATAGGAATATTTGCAGAGCAAGAACACAGACAACTGATAATCTTTGCAAATATCTAAACTAAATATAATTTTGATTGTCATCTCTCCCTTTACTCATTTGTGAGCTTGGGCTGGTGCTGCAGAATCTGGGTCCTTATTCCATCTTGTGTGGTGCTACGCATACAGTCAGTTGATGTGCTGGTCTGTGTAGAGAAAACAATGACAAATTAGAACTCCATTTATTACTTTGTATATACTCCAGGTGCAAGGTGTAAGAAGATAGAAGATTAAGTATGTGTAGTGAACAACATTAAAAGGAGAATTAACGTTTTTTACAATCTGAGCCTTATTTCGGTAATAAAAAAGTTGTTTTGCTCACTCATAGCACTTTGGTGTCATATGGAGCACTTCCAGAGATGTTTTAGATTTGCATTAGCCTAGCGCGAGTTCTAGCCGTAGCTCAGGGCAGCCCTGTGCGGTCTCCAAATAACTTTTGTTTGGTCAAAAGTGGCCTGTAATCCGAGATTTAGCCATAGTTTCGAGTAGATGAGGACGCCAGTGCGCATGTGCGGAGTCAGTTTATTTTGCTCTCAGCTCCCGAGACCCAAACATGAAATGCAAAGCTGTAAACTATGGCTAAATCTCGGATTACAGGCCACTTTTGACTCAAACAAAATCGTAGACCAAGACATCGGGCTTCTATGATTTGTAAAGTGCTAAAGTTTGTGTTATTTGGAGACCGCACAGGGCATATATTACATGCTCGGGGAATATATTATATGCCCCGAGCTACGGCTAGAACTCGCGCTAGGCTAACGCAAATCTAAAACATCTCTGGAAGTGCTCCATATGACACCAAAGTGCTATGAGTGAGCAAAACAACTTGTTTTATTACCGAAATAAGGCTCAGATTGTAAAAAACGTTAATTCTCCTTTAATACTTCAATATAGCCATTATGAAATTACATCATTTATTGGGTTACACATTGTATATTTTACACACTTCAAAAACTCTATTACAAATCATTACAAATGCAACAAACCTGCAGTCACCTGCTAACAGCTCATGGATTTGAATCAGGTGTGAGGGGGAAACTTTAGTGGGCCTATGCAGATTTAGGAAGAATTAACAGGCACATCTCATCAGTAAAATGCTACAACTTCTGCATAATATTCAAAATAAAATGTTATAAAGGCACATCTAATCAGTAAAATGCTACAACTTCTGCATAATATTCAAAATGAAATGTTATAAGTTCACATACTAAAACCAAAGATTTACAAGAGATGAATTTGTCTATTTTCACTGGGTAAACTCTCATTTTAAGTGTAACAGATAAAGACTTCTACCAGTTTCTACCAATAACAAGCCAGACAAACATATACAGCACAGACACAAAATTATGTAGTTTTACAGTTGACCTACTTGTTCGGCGTTTGTAGCTGATGCGGCGTGGAGAATTGGTACTGACCCAGGCTTCAGTTTCAGTCGATTTGCAAGTCCAGCTCTGTATTGTCCCATGAAAAAAACACTTGTCTGTGTTTGGCGCAGACATACAACGTTTTAGGTATTTGTGTCAGCACATTTCCACAGAAAATAAAATTAAACCACGGCTGTTTCAAAGGCTCGGATGAAGGAGCTAAAAAAATACTGTTCTTCATTATCAAATCCAGGGACAAAGCAGTTGCCGTGTTTCACTCGTTTCAGAGCTCTCACGTCTCTCCAGTAAAAACAAACTGCAGCTAGTAGCTAGCAGCTCGTAGCTCTTTTGCGCAAGGGCCGGGCCAAATTCTGCCGTCATAAGGGGAGCTTGTTCCAACCCGCCCGTTTGGGCTGTCTTTTTTTCAGCACCAAACATCTGCGCTAATTGAAATACTATATACTTTTTCAATAGGTTATCACAAGGTCCTGTAGTCCTGTATATCTGAGCTCGATTGCTCTTCCTTCATCCTTAAACTACCCGGATGTTTGTCACAGTAAACTGAATTTGAATTTTGTGAACTGAATTTGAATTTCGAGAACTGAACATGAGCATATAAAAAGAGTGAATTTTCACATTTTATTACATTCCTGTTACAAACTAATAAATTCAATTTCAAATGATACTATTCAGATTAATTTTTTCAATGCAGTGATTCAAATTAAAAAACACAATTTCAAATTATGTGATTCAAATTCAGTTTCTGGTGGCACATATTTCTACCCATACACCCGCCCCAGCCAAACTGCGAGTACACTATGCAAACGGGACACGGCTCTACCAATCAGCAGAGGAAGCAACGACAGATATGAAGAACAGAGGACTCCCCATCGAAATTTTTAAGCCTGCACCAAAGGAAGACCTGGCCGCGCTGCTGGCGCGCACAGCATGGGAGAGAGTCGACCCAAACAGGAGAGGGGCGGATGCTGAGCGAGAGCGATAAGGGTTAACGAAGACACCCCTCAACATCGGTGGCCTACTTAAGTGGTCGAGCTAAGTAAGACAAGATAAGACTTTATTGATCTCTCACAGGAGAAATTTACTTGCCACAGTAGCTCCAGGACATTTGGACAAGAAAGAAAGTGCATGCAGGCAGGAATGGGATAAAGTAAGTAATAATAAAAATAGTAATAATAATAATAATAATAGTAACAACAAGCATCAACATGGAAGAGAGGATATTGCACGTCTGGCCTATATGTTAGAATTATACAGTCTGATGGCGGTGGGGATGAAGGATCTGCGGTAGCGCTCCTTCTTGCACTGGGGGTGTCTTAGTCGGCTACTGAAGGAGCTGCTCAGCTCCTCAATAGTCCGGTGCAGAGGGTGAGAGGTGTCGTCCATAATGGACATGAATTTGGCCAGTACCCTCCTCTCAGCCACCTCCTCTACAGAGTCCAGAGGACAGCCCAGGACAGAGCTGACCAGCTTATTCAGTCTCTTCCTGTTCCGTTCTGTGCTGCTCGGGGCCCAGCAGACAACAGCGTAGAGGAGAGCAGAGGCCACCACAGAGTCATAAAAAGTCTTGAGCAGAGGCCTGCACACTCCAAAGGACCTCAGTCTCCTCAGGAGGTGGAGGCGACTTTGGCCCTTCTTGTACAGGGCGTCGGTGTTGTGGGACCAGTCCAGTTTATTGTTGAGGTGAACACCCAGGTACTTGAAACTGTCCACAGTCTCCATGTCCTGCCCCTGGATGTTCACCGGTGAGTGAGGTAGTGGTCTCCTCCTGAAGTCGATCACCAGCTCCTTTGTCTTACTGGTGTTAAGGCACAGGTGGTTGCTCCCACACCAGTCCACAAAGTCACTGATGAACGAGCGGTACTCCAGCTCGTTCCCCTCCGACACACAGCCCACAATGGCCGAGTCATCAGAGAACTTCTGGAGATGGCAGCTGTCCGTGTTGTATATGAAGTCCGAGGTGTATATGGTGAAGAGGAAGGGTGAGAGGACAGTTCCCTGGGGGGCCCCAGTGCTGCAGACTACCACCTCTGACTCACAGCCGCGCAGCCGGACGTACTGTGGACGGTCAGTGAGGTAGTCGATGGTCCAGGCAGCGAGATGTCCATCCACTCCCGCGTCCTCCAGCTTCCCTCGCAGCAGCGCTGGCCTGATGGTGTTGAAGGCACTGGAGAAGTCAAAGAACATGACTCTCACAGCACTCCCGGCGGTCTCTAGGTGGGTGAGCGCCCGCTGCAGAAAGTAGATGACAGCGTCCTCTACTCCTACATTTGGCTTGTAGGCAAACTGCAGCGGGTCCAGGGTGGGGCTCACCACAGAGCGGAGGTGGCTGAGGATCACCCTCTCCATGGTCTTCATGAGGTGGGAGGTCAAGACGACTGGTCTGTAGTGAGCCGGTTCCCTGGCGTTTGTTGTTTTGGGAACCGGGACCACGCAGGAGGTCTTCCACAGGACGGGGACCTTCTCTAGGCTGAGGCTCAGATTGAACATGTAGCAGAGAACCTCACAGAGCTGGTCTGCAAAGGTTCTCAGCAGCCTGGGGCAGATACCATCAGGTCCTGCGGATTTCCCCTGCCTGAGACGCCTTAGCTCCCTCCTCACTTCGTCCGGTGTAATGGAGAGGGGGGAGTGAGGGGGGGACTGGGGTGGACTGCAGGGGGTGGTGGTGGTGGGGGGTGAAGGGGGGCTGGTGCTGGGTTGGGTCCGTGTGAAGGGGGAGGGGATGTGGCTACTGACCCGGGGGGGTGTGAAGAGGAGGAGGGGGGAGTCGGCAGAGGGGGTGGGGGGCGAGTCAAACCTGTTGAAATAACAGTTTAATTCGTCCGCCCAGCGCTGATCACCATCAGCTGTCCCTCTGCCACTCTGTCCAAAACCAGACATGCTTCTCAGTCTCTCCACACGCCCCGTGCGTTGTTTTGGGCCAGCTGCTCCTCCATCGCCCTCCCGTAGTCCTTCTTAGCCCGTCTGATCCTCCATTGAAGTTCTCTCTGGACCCTTTTCTGCTCCTCTCTGTCCCCTGAGTTGAAAGCCCTTTTCTTCTGGTTCAGGAGGGCTTTAAGCTCAGGGGTGACCCAGGGGTGGT
Source organism: Paratrypauchen microcephalus (assembly GCA_036785185.1). NCBI lineage: Eukaryota > Metazoa > Chordata > Actinopteri > Gobiiformes > Gobiidae > Paratrypauchen > Paratrypauchen microcephalus. The sequence continues at coordinate 923,848 of JAVJIX010000124.1, read as the reverse complement.
TGTTGGAGAAACACCGTACCCTCCTGGTTGGCACAGTGTTCTCCACGCAGAAGTTGATGTAGTCTGTGATGCAATGGGTCAGGCCGTTGATGTCGTTTCCATAAGAGTCAGTGAAAATGTCCCAGTCAGTGTTCTGGAAACAGTCCCTCAGACTCTCACAGGCCTCTTCAGTCCAAAGCTTCACAGACCGCTTCTGCGCAGGTTCTCTTCGCACCCTGGATGTGTATTGCGGAAGCAGGTGAACCAGACAGTGATCCGAGCGTCCAAGCGGGGGGAGGGGGGCGGAGGTGTAAGCGTCTTTGATATTGCCGTAAAACAAGTCCAGAGTCTTATTGTCTCTCGTGGGGAATGTGACGTATTGAGTGAAGGTGGGAAGAGTAGTGGAGAGTGATGTATGATTAAAGTCCCCAGTGATCAGAAATAAGGCGCGCGGATGACGTATCATCATGTCATTAACGACGCTGTGAAGCTGTTCGCATGCTGCCGCACCATCCGCCAATGGAGGAATACACACACAGAACACAATAATGTGTGCGATTTCTCTAGGCAGATAGTACGGCGGCGAGCAGTTCAATGTCCCGGGAGCACAGCTGGTTTTTCACGTGTACATTCCCGGGATGGCATCAGCGTTTGTTAATGAAGAAGATAAGTCCTCCTCCTCGTGTCTTCCCACTCCCCGTCACGGTCCGGTCCGCGCGCCTCATAGTAAATCCGTCCAGCAAGATTACATTGTCCGGTATATTCCCATTCAGCCATGTTTCAGAGAAGCACATCAAACTGCATTCCCGGAATTGTCTTTGATGTCGGGTCAGCGCAACAAGCTCCTCTGCCTTGTTGTTTACGCAGATTCCCCGTTATCACCGTGGGTAGTCCGTTCGGTGAATACGGTCTCCGGTTCTTGCGTCCGCCCCTGCAGCCTCTTCTCTTTCTCCGTATCTCCGTCGGGATCTCCGGTTTCCCCGCGTGGAGTAGAGAAGGGCCCCGTAGCTCCAGAAGCTTGTCGCGCGAGTATGTAATCCTGTGCGTGGCTGAAAGTGATTCCCGGCGCAACTCCTGGCACGGATTCATTAAATGTCCAAAAACACTACAGCTAACAATATAGCTGTTGTAAGAGTAGGCTTCCCAGGTGCGTGACTGCGCCCTGTTTCACCTACTCTAAAGAAAAAGCAAGAAAAACGACTATATACAAGTAAAAAGAGGAAAAAAGGAAAAGTAGGGACAGAGCTACTCCGGCACGCAGCTGGCCTCGCCAGCGCCATCTTGCTCTAAGTACTAAATTGATATTTCATATCCCAAATTTTATTCCTTTTTTCTCAATTTTCTTTTACTGGATAAGTACTACATGTTTTTTCCCCGTGACAAATGCAAATACACACCATGGAGGAAAAAGACCTTAAAGGGATATGCCACCCCCAGGTCAAATTTGGGCATCTCCCCACAGTACAGAGACTAAAATAAGTGGTGGAAAGCGTTTTCCTGCTCACCCAGCCATTGTCCGAGTCTGTCGCCACTGACCGCCGCGGTATCTGCAGCTACTCCGCCTTAGACCGCCTTAGCCGAATCACGCACCACGTTGTGCAACAGGGGAACTCCCTTTCTGGTGCGTAACAGGGATTCCCCTGGCAGCGTGCTGCGTGATTCGGCTTTATTCTTCCGCACTGGAAAATAGTTCCCACCCAAAATGACCAAGGCAAGCTCTCCGTGTTGATTTGCACATTTATTTGCACTCGATATGAATGCGCACTACACAGAAAGTAATTGGGAAACGCATCGAGCAAATTAATTCCTTTTGGCCGAAATCTTTCTCTGGCGACGTTAGACTCCAGTCTAAGGCGGAGTAGCTGCAGATACCGCGGCGGTCAGTGGCGACAGACTCGGACAATGGCTGGGTGAGCAGGAAAACGCTTTCCACCACTTATTTTAGTCTCTGGACTGTGGGGAGATGCCCAAATTTGACCTGGGGTGGCATATCCCTTTAAAGGTCCCATGACATGGTACTTCTTGATGCTTTTATATGGCTCCTTAATGGTTCCCCAATACTGTAAATGAATCCTTCTTCAAGACTCAGTGCATGAGAAAGAGAGATAAGATGAGAAACAGTCATAAATGTCACTCTGGAACAGTCCATTATGGGCGTTGTTGCTTGAATGCAAATGAGGAGAAGGCCTATAGTAGGGGGTGGGGGCGTGGCCAAACTCTCCGCTCTTTCCTTTTCAGCTGTGCGCTGTGCACTTCCGTGTTTTTGCACGGAGGGAGAGATGAGAAGCGTTCCATTGAAAAATAAACACATTTCCACAGAAAATATTAAGCTCAGATAAAGGACTTCCGCGCCTAGAAACACTCGCAAGTGCCTCCAGGCAAATAAAAAAACGCATTTCGCATTGCGTAGCTCCTCCGCAGTCCAAACTCTCTGGGCGTGATTTATACAGACGCTGAGTACAGACAGACGGGGGTGGAACTGCATTTGCATTTCTTTTTTCGAGCCGACGTCAATAAGGTGCCTTGTTCAGAATCGCCCGTTTCAGCTCTGATTTTTTCTAACGCAGAAAAGGACCGCAAATGCTCAGTTTAGACATTTCGCAACTTTTAGCCATGGAGGGGGGGGCCTAAACAGGGTAGGGGAGCTCACATTATCGTTCAAAAACCTCAGAAAGTGAAAATGTCATGCCATGGGACCTTTAAAGGCAAAGTAACGTTATTTTACAATCTGAGCCTTCTTTCGGTAATAAAACAAGTCGTTTGACTCACCCATAGCACGTTCGTGTCATTTGGAGCTGTTTGAAGAAAGTTATGTTGTAGCGTAACCATTAGCATTTGTATTCGGGGCATTACTTTGCGGTCTCCAAATAACACAAACTTTAGCACTTTTCAAATCATAGAAGCCCGATGTCTTAATGTAAGAAATCGTTTGAAGCAAAAGTGGCCTGTAATCCGAGATTTATCCATAGTTTTCAGCTTTGCGTTTCATGTTTGGGTCCCGGGAGCAGTCCGCGCATGCGCACTGGCGTCCTCATCTACTCGAAACTATGGCTAAATCTCGGATTACAGGCCACTTTTGCTTCAAACGATTTCTTACATTAAGACATCGGGCTTCTATGATTTGAAAAGTGCTAAAGTTTGTGTTATTTGGACACCGCAAAGTAATGCCCCGAGCAAATGATACAGCACCATGTTAACGGATACGGGATCATTACTAGAACAGAACGGCTCAACATAAGTTCTGCGATACTGCTCCAATTGACAGAAAAATGCTATGGGTGAGTAAAACTACTTGTTTTATTGCCGAAAGAAGGCTCAGATTGTAAAAAAAGGTTAATTTGCCTTTAAGTTAGCCTTTCCACACTGATGGACAGAGACTTTTTTTCCAAACCTTAGGGGAGGCCCTCAACCTGTAAAACTGAGAGGCTTTCCTTCCGAGCTAGACGTTCTTTCTAGCATAGCAAAGTGTCGTTTAAGTATCCCAGCCTTGTAATCACTGTTTTTCATTCTCTTTGTTTGTTATGCAAGTTTTCTTTTAATTGTTCTCACAGAGAGTAAGTCACTTGATTTTTGGTACAACATAAGTATACAGGGGAAGAGATTTATGGCTAGTGATCAAACTAAAATAATCTCTTATAATGTTAATGGTCTGTTAAATCCAATTAAGCGCTCTAAAATCCTTACTAAAATGAAGAGAGGGCACATGTGGTATACTTACAGGAAACCCACCTAATCATATAAATCAGGACATAGAAGAGGAGTAGCAATACTCATCTCTAAACAGGTTAATTGTGAAAAAATGTCAAATAAAAGATGAGGGTAGGTACGTTCTAGTTAAGGGGAAAGGTTGTAACATTTACAACCGAAACTTGATTGCTCAAGTGGAAAAATATAAGAAACAAAAACTGTTAAAAAAAAAGTTAACACACTTCAAAGATGTTGGGCTTATTGACATTTGGAGAGAACTGTTCCCGGAGATAAGAAATTACACCCACTACTCTGCCCCTCATTCTCTGTACACAAGGATAGATTATTTTATAACATTTGGAAAAGATAAAGATAAAATTAATACTTGTGAAACTGGGACAATAGATTGGAGTGACCATGCACCCTTATATCTAAAAGTTGACCTTGATCTGAGACCCAGAAACACTACGTGGAAACTAAACTCTGACTTACTGAGCGACCCCATATTTAAACTAGGGATGCACCGATCCACATTTTTTCACTTCAGATCCGATCCCAATACCTGAATTTGGATATCGGCCGATACCGATACTATTCCGATACCAAAACTGTTTGTTTTTAATATTATCATCATTATTGTTAAACTACAAATAAACTCATCTCTACAGGCAAGTAGGCCTATGATTTTAAGAAAAAATTTTACTGCGATTTTTCTGGCAGATATTTTGATTTCAATTTCATCCACGATTTCTTTCAAATTACATTTCAGTGCACATGAACATTTGCAAACTTGTTCAGACTTTCCCTGCCTGGAGCTACTGTGGCATGTAAATTTCTCCTGTGTGAGATCAATAAAGTCTTATCTTATCAAAGATTAAAAATGTAACAGAAACTAACCACAACTTCTTAGAATTGTTCAGAAAAGCATATAACTGAGAAATCAATAAAGGAACTATATCAGCTACATATAACTGCTTACTAGAGTTTAACACCCACTCTACAACATATATTAAAGCAAAATGGGAAGGGGAATCAGAGACTGAAATATCTGATGAAGAATGGTAAAAAATATGGCAATATCAATGGAAATGCACCAGTTCAATGAACTGACGCAAATTTTATTTGAAAAACTTTATCAGATATTTTATTACACCATCACAACAATCTATATTCAATGACACCACCCCATTTGTTGGAAACAATGTGGCCATCAATGTGCAAATCACTACCATGTTTTTTGGGACTGTCCTAACATTAAAGGTTTTTGGTCAGAGATTCACAGATTCACAATGCCCTATGACATTTTGCAAGAGGATATTCCACTGGACTTTAAGACCTTGTACCTTGGATATGTTTCTCAAGACTCGCTGAAAGTGGACAAATATTTCATGAATGTTCTGTTGGTGGCCAGTAAAAAGACCATTACGAAGAAATGGCTACAACCAGAACGCCCAACAATTAGTATGTGGAGAGACATTGTGTTTGACATCTCTAAGATGCAACAACTCTCACCCATGTTAATCACAAAATTGACATTTTTCTTAATCAGTGGATAAAATGGCGGAATTATATCACAGCCAAATGGCCAAACTGCACTATGTTATTATACTAAATGTATATTGTATGTGTATCTGAAAATTACTCCCTGCCTGTATATATACTCAACAAAAATATAAACGCAACACTTTTGTTTTTGCTCCCATTTTTCCTGAGATGGACTCAAAGATCCAAAATTCACTCCAGATACACAACACTACCATTTCTCTCAAACATTGTTCACAAATCTGTCCAAATGTGTGACAGCGAGCACCTCTGCCCCGCCGAGACAATCCACCCCACCTCACAGGTGCGCCACATCAAGATGCCGATCCGACATCATGACCAGTGCACAGGTGCGCCCCAGACCTCCCACAATAAAAGGCCACCCCGAAATGTGCATTTTTTTGCTTTATTGGGGGTCTGGGGACTCAGAACCAGTCAGTATCTGTTGTGACTACCATTTGCCTCATGCAGTGCAACACTTCTTCGCATAGAGTTTATCAGATTGTCAATTGTGGCCTGTGGAATGTTGGTCCACTCCTTCTTCCTCTGTTATGGATGAAGAACACAGGTGCATTTTATTGATGGCATTTTGAAGGCACAGAGATACCGTGATGAGATCCTGAGGCCCATTGTTGTGCCATACATCCATGAACATCACCTCATGTTTCAGCAAGATAATGCACGGCCCCATGTTGCAAGGATCTGTACACAATTCTTGGAAGCTGAAAATGTCCCAGTTCTTGCTTGGCCAGCATACTCACCGGACATGTCACCCATTGAGCATGTTTGGGATGTGCTTGACCGGCGTATACGACAGTGTGTACCAGCTCCCACTAATATCCAGCAACTTCGCACAGCCATTGAAGAGGAGTGGACCAACATTCCACAGGCCACAATTGACAATCTGATAAACTCTATGCGAAGAAGATGTGTTGCACTGCATGAGGCAAATGGTGGTCACACCAGATACTGACTGGTTCTGAGTCCCCAGACCCCCAATAAAGCAAAAAAAAAATGCTAATTTCGGGGTGACCTTTTATTGTGGGCAGTCTGGGGCGCACCTGTGCACTGGTCATGATGTCGGATCGGCATCTTGATGTGGCGCACCTGTGAGGTGGGGTGGATTGGCAGAGGTGCTCGCTGTCACACATTTGGACAGATTTGTGAACAATGTTTGAGAGAAATGGTAGAGTTGTGTATCTGGAGTAAATTTTGGATCTTTGGGTCCATCTCAGGAAAAATGGGAGCAAAAACAAAAGTGTTGCGTTTATATTTTTGTTGAGTATAGTTTTGTTGTTACTGTTTGCTATTTTTTCCTCTTTCTTGTTTGAAAAACTATAAAATGTGAATTTTTAAAAAAAAGAAAGAAAGAAAGAAAGAAATGGAAAATCAAAATGAACCTTTATGAAGTTGTGTTGCCTTTAGAGAGGTTAAAGACACCCGATATTAAATCAGTATCAATAGTAGACATCTGTGCACTCCCTCAGTGGTATAGGTTCCATAATGGTCCATGGGCGTGTTCTAGTCGATGTGCTCTTATACTTGTTCTGATACAGCTCAACATCATTCTAAAGACATTCAGGAAAGGTTCACTTCTGTCCTGTGAATGACTTTAGTATTGATACCTGCTCAAACGACTATTTAGTGTCGATACTAGTTTTAGTATTGATTGCTCATCTAGCAGAAACCATGTGATTGGATACATCTGTCACTCACTAAATCACTACTCAGCAATTCTTTGTTTCATGTTTCAGTGCAGTTTTGCCTTTATGAAACAACAATAGATTATGTGTGAAGAATCCCTCAGTCATACAGGTAGAATCCATGGCAAAAGGAGAAATTCATTTTGTCAACTGGACAAAGTTTATTTGGTCGAATACCTTTCGCAGCTCATTCAAGCTGCGAAAGGTATTCTAGTTCTGGCTAGAGTGCTGGAGGACACTGCTTATAAGTAGCTGCAGGGAGGAGCTAACTACAATGAAATTACTCTGAAACTATCAAACCTATTTGTTTTCAGTTTCTGTTAGTTAAGCCTATTCAATATGCAGTGGGAGTGTGAGGTCTTGTAAGCAGAACCATTCAGAACCATTATGGGTATTTTCACACCTCTGAACCTGACCTGGCCCTATTGTTTTCTTTGTTTTGATTTAGGTTTGAGGATAGAGTTACAGATGGGAGGCAAATTATGTCTGAGACCTCCATTTCTGTTCAAGGAAGGGTGCTCTTTCTTGACAAAAATAGCGTCTTTAACTCCCCACTCAAACCAGATCCACTTCCTTGAAGCTGCGAAACGTATTCGACCAAATGACTTGACAAATTAAATTTCTCTTTTTGCCAACAATAGATTTTATTTTTGACAGCCCTAATTAGAGCTCCACACTCCTCTGCTCTTCGTCATCATCATCCTCGCCCACTCACATCTCCATAACAAAAAGACAGAACTCAGCCCTCCCACGCTGGCCCCATTCTGTTCGTCCTGCACAACCCTCTCCAGGATACCACCAATTAGTACCAGTTATCATCCAGACATTAGCATACATCATACAGGCTCCTCCAGAGGATTTGTGGCTATATTGTACTACTAAAAACACATCTAGAAATAGGCCAGTGGTAATTTTGTCTGATTATGATGCAAATAGAAGGGAAGTGCAAATTGATTGGTTGTTTTCAGACTTTAATAGAATGTTGTCCTTAGCTCAGGAAGCAGAGAAGTTTTGCTGAATATTTTCAGAATTTCAATGTAAAACAGTGTTTCGCAACCTTTTTTGTCTTGTGTACCCCCTGAGCCTTTTTGTCATACCTCGAGTACCCCCTCACTCATACGTGTTGATAATTCTCCAAAAGTAGAACGTGACACAACAGATTATTGAATGAAAATCATTTTATTTTATCTCCTTAATTTGAAAATGTAATTCTCAGGCATTTTCTCTTTTCTTTAACTCAAATTTACTCAAATTAGAATTAAAAATTCAAAAAAAATCTCCCCTTGCACCTGGCAGCGACACTGCCAAGTACGTACCCCCTGCAGTGTGCTCGCATACCCCTAAGGGTACTTGTACCCCTGGTTGGGAAACACTGATGTAAAAGATAAAAGGAAATTCCAAAATTTACTATCTATTACGGTGCTTATATTTAACAAAGCACAAAATCGATTTATTAAAAGGTTCTAAATAATGCAAAAAAAAGGTTGGAATGTTGTTACCACATCAAAAACGTACATGGAGTTGGGTTTAGTTTCAGCTACTCTTTACCTTTAGATCAGTATAGATTGGAGATTCCAAGACTGAAATGATCCAAATGATTCTAGTGAAGGTGTGTGGAGTTTAAAAACACAGTGGAGCACTTCCTCTATTACCACATGACATCACAAGGTGGGACAGAGTTTTCTGTTTGAGAGAAGAACACAACTAACCTGGGAAATCCCAGGCTGCTTTTGTTCGTTCCGATCTGAAAGACAGCCTGAGAACTAGGCTAAGCGAGCTCTCCTGATTTTGGGAGCCAATCTGAGAACGGGGAGGGGTGGAAAGACGGTCACGCGTACTACGCGACAAACAGAAACTTGTAGTTTGAACTGACAACTGACATGATTGGCTATGGGCTACGTATATGCCAAATAATAGACAGTCGTAACGCCCAATAAACGGCCGTTGGCAATCGTAAAGCACACCTCCGCTACGAGATATTTAGTAGGTGGCTCCCAGACCATATATCACTTGTGATATGATCAGGTGTAAACCAGGCAAGAACACAACCTAAATATGCAGGTTTAAACATGTGAATGAAACAAAATACAACTCTAGGTTTGTTTGTGATGAGGAAACATTAGAACACACACACGATGGAAAACAATTTTTTTTTTTTTTTTTTTTTTTACTTTGGAAATTCATGACCACTTTGTACCAGATTTTTTTACGGTCTTAACATGTTTTGTTTGCAGTGGTCCAAAGTTATTCCTTACTTACATTATGCATTCTGAGCATCCTAATCATTCCCCACGATGAGTTCATTAGCTTTTTATTTTACAACTTTCAGAGCGGTGATTGCCAACAACAACTAATGCACTTCCTGATTTTCGAGCGGTCTTTATAATTGGATGCATTACAGACAGTACACAACGAACATATTCTGACCTCAAGAGCTGCTCTAGGACAAGACACATTTTGCTCAAGTACATGGAGAAAAATGGGGGCAAATTAGACACTCTCTTCAAATCTATAAATCACAATATTGATTTTCCAACACACGTCATTCACAGTGTGTTTTATAAACTAATCTCTGTGTAAAAGTGGTTCCTTGTAAACACAATACATCCCCATGAGTTAGATGTTGTGTTTAAGTGCTGTTCTCTGTCTGATGCACTCATTGACTTCTATTGATTAACCCACTTCCTCTGACTGTAACCACACACACAAAGTTTACAACCTGGACATTACCACTGTCACTAAAATACAGGCTGCTAAGAGTAATAATCAACAATTGCCCAACACTGACAACAATTTAACTATATTTAAAGGTCCCATGGCATGAAATTTTCACTTTCTGAGGTTTTTGAACATTAATGTGAGCTTCCCTACCCTGCTTAGGCCCCCCCAACGGCTAAAAGTTGCGAAATGTGTAAACTGAGCATTTGCGATCCTTTTCTGCGTTTGAAAAAAACACAGCTCAAACGGGCGATTTTAAACAAGGCACCTTTGTTACGCAACATCGAAAAAAGAAATGCAAATGCAGTTCCACCACCGTCTGGATCTCCACCCCGTCTCTTTGCCTGGAGGCACGTGCGAGTGTTTCTAGGCTCGGAAATCCTTTACCCGACCCTCTGGACCCCTGAAACAGCAGTGGTTTGATTTTATTTTCTGTGGAAATGTGTTTATTTTTCAATGGAACGCTTCTCATCTCCTCCTCCACGCAAAAACGCGGAAGTGGGGAGACAGCGCTCCAGCGGCGCAGAGGAGCGGGTGGGGTCCTCTACCCCAATCTCTGTCCTTCTCATTTGTATTCAAGCAACAAGGCCCAGAATGAGTCGTTCAGACAGACAGATTATGACTCTGACTGTGTACATGTGTCTTTCTCATGCACTGAATGTTGATTTTGAAGGAGGATTCATTTACAGTATTAGGGAACCATTAAGGCACCATATAAAAGCATCAAGAAGTACCATGGTATAAGACCTTTAAAGGTCCTATATTAAAGGTCCCATGACATGGTACTTCTTGATGCTTTTATATGGCTCCTTAATGGTTTCCTAATACTGTAAATGAATCCTTCTTCAAAATCAAGACTCAGTGCATGAGAAACAGAGATAAGATGAGAAAGAGTAATTTTTCTCTCTCTGAACAGTCCATTATGGGAGTTGTTGCTTGAATACAAATGAGGAGAAAAGAGATGGCCTATAGTAGAGGGTGGGGGCGTGGCCAAACTCTCCGCTCTCAGCTGTGCGCTCTGACCCATTTCCGCGTTTTTGCGCGGAGGAAGAGATGAGAAGCGTTCCATTGAAAAATAAACACATTTCCACAGAAAATAAAATTAAACCACTGCTGTTCAAAGGTCCAGAGGCTCAGATAAAGGACTTCCGAGCCTAGAAACACTCGCAAGTTTGCCTGGAAGAATCCATGACTCATCGCTGTACCAGCGAGTGAGTCTGGTAACGCTTGATCCACAGAATGCGCTGCGGTTGCGCGTAGACAGACAGCTAAGTGAACCAATCAGAGATTGCGCCATCTTGATTCAAAACTGAGGCGGAACTTCCGCTGCCTAAGAGTGACTTTGCGGGCAAAGGCGGGTGCACTGACGTCACCATCTTTGAACGAATCAGAATCGCGGAGTCGGTTTGGAACCGGAGGAGCGAGAGTGGATGGAGAGTGTCCAAATGGTATCGCGGTGTATAGGAAATACAGAGAGATATCATTTGGCTGGCCAGGTAACTCGCAAGTGCCTCCAGGCAAATAAAAAAACGCATTTCGCATTGCCTAGCGCATTCGCGGTCCAAACTCTCTGGGCGTCATTTACAGAGACGCCGAGTAGACACAGACTGGGGTGGAACTGCATTTTTCGATCTGACGTCAATAAGGTGCCTTGTTCAGAATCGCCCGTTTCAGCCCTGTTTTTTTCTAACGCAGAAAAGGACCGCAAATGCTCAGTTTAGACATTTCGCAACTTTTAGCCATGGGGGGGGGGCCCTAAACAGGGTAGGGGAGCAAAAACCTCAGAAAGTGAAAATTTCATGCCATGGGACCTTTAAACAAAAGCTTCATGTTTGTACTAGATTTTTTTTACTGTCTTAAGCATGTTTGAATGCTGTTACCTCATCAAAAACATACCAGGAGTTGTATAAAAACAAAGAAGGAGTGAACGCTTAGTTAGTTAAAACTCCAAAGCAGGTGCTCCTCAGGGACAAAGCTCAGACGCTAACAGACAATGACCCCACTTGTACAAAAGTTGTGATAGCATAAAAAAAGCGGTCCAAAAAGGTTTCCACATATTATAAATGTCCTTTATTGGTTACATGGGACGGGCCAGGGCACTTCGATACAGGTAGTGTCTACTTGGAGTTGTGTTTTGTTTCATTCACACATATTTGAGTAATCCTGCATTATTAGTCTGTCCAAAGCTCAAAATGTTCCACCTTGTGATGTCATGAAGCGGTACTTGTCAAGTTAACAGCTTCCTTTTGTCTAGTAGAGATTGGCAATTCCAGGTCTAAAATTATCCAAGTAATTCTAGTGAAGACGTGTGGAGTTTAAAAACACAGAAGATCACTTCCTGTATCACCACTCAGCATCACAAGGTGGAACAGAGTGTTTTCTGTTTTAGAAAAAAACATCCTAAAAAATCCTTTAAAAAATGCAGGGTTTGTGTGTTAAACATGTGTGAATGAAACAAAACACAACTCCCGGTCTGTTTTTGATGAGGAAACAACAATATTAAAAAAATAAATAAACCTGCCCCAGTCACAGTATAAGCTAGTTGTAGTATTAGTAGTGTTAAAGAGTATTAGTAAATATGATGGGCTGGTTAAAATTGAAAGTACTCTGATTTTAAAAAGTATGAAAATTATTAAGTAATTACATTTTGTTTTGTCATTTTATATAAGTAATAATTAATGCAGACATAGGTACCAACTAGGGCTGCAACAATTACTCGAGTACAAAAAATAATTGAGGTAAATTATTTGCCTCGAGGCTCTGTTTAATTATCATCATTATCATTATCATCGTTTAATTATCTGCGCTGTTCGGATAGACTGCATCACTGTTAGTAAATGGAGAAATTCAATTGGTCAACTGGACAGTTTATTTGGTGCAAAGACGTTTCGCAGCTCATCGCAGCTCATCCAAGCTACTTCGTCAGTTCTGGCTAGAGTGCTGGTGGACACTGCTTATATGCACTGCAGGAAGGAGCTAACTACAATGAAATTACTATGAAACTATCCCACCTCTTAAAAAAAAAAAAAAAAAAAAAACTTTGTCCAGTTGACAAATTTAATTTCTCCTTTTACCATGAATTCTACCTGGATGAACGAGGGATTCTTCACATGTTTTAAAAAGGTATTTTAACCGGTTTCTGTATTTTTTTTTTTCAAAGATTGTGTTTTTTTATACACGTAGATTTTGTTCTCAACTCCTGAAAGGGGAACAGTAAAGAGAAAGAGACACCTCAGTATTGTCTAACTTCTACTTTTGTCTTCATGTGAGTACCGCAAGGTTTGCAATTCTAAGCACTTTGAGGAAGAATTTGAATTTGCTGTGTAACTGTCAGACTGCAGATTTGTTGACCTGGTTTCTGGTTAATAGCTCTGCAATTACTGGGCCGATCCACGTGAAACAAAGTTCAACATCCTTTCTGCAAAAATATTCACACTCATGTTCCTAATTTGGCAATTTTTTAGGTTTTTAAATTTTACTTCCTGGTTGGAAATCGTGAAACCACACTAGGGAATTCCATAACTATTACCTTGCAAAACTCCTCTAATGTACACAGAAATGATCATCTGACAAATACAAATATAAGAAACTAATTGTATTTTTTGTAATTCTCCCAAGCATGCTGTCATCAATGTTTTAGAACTCTCGACTTTCTGTAAATTTTTCAACTTTTCTTGGCAAACTGCTTCTTGATTAAAGAACCGTAAACCTATTTATAATTACAACAAGTATTATAAAAATCTGTCAGACGGTCTCTAAAATGATTAAACTGACTTTATAGTATGGACTTTTCAACTTATTACCATATGATGTGATGAACAGAGTATGTGTGTGGGTAGACGGGCTGAGCTGATCCTTACATAACCCTTGGTGTAGTGCCCCTCCCCCAGACCCCGCACACGCTGTCCCATCAGAACACTAGCCCGGCCGGATTACCACCGCTCCGATACACAACAGCCATCACTTCTACCACTACTGCCATACTGAGGCTGGAGAAGAGGGATCAGGAGGCAGGGTTCAATCACTCATCCTGGGATAAGAGACTATCAGCTATCCACGGGTTTCAGAATGATGACAAATGTAAACTGTTGCTACAGCGATGAACAATTTGTAATAAAATGATGTTTTTCATCAGTTTGGTTCACTATAGGTACTTTTACTAGAAATGTATTTTATATGTATTGAGATTTGTGATTTCTTTAGGATGTTGAAGTTACTGTATGTACATTTTAGTAAAAAAAAACAACATTACAATAGTATGTTTTCATATTTGTTGAGCTGAAATCTAAGAAAAACATGGCTTCTTACTATGAGCGGGCTTGCATCTCCACAAACCTGACTCCTCTATGCCTGTTTCCATGGAAATATTGTTGCTTTGGCTTTAATTTTCCACATTATGGTATAAAACGTATTGTGTCCATGGAAAATGAAAGTATGGTTTTAACTTTCCATTTCAATGCAATCATACAGGTAATGTGCTCCAGAAAGTTACATACTATACCTTTAAAAGAAACCGTACATTTGGTTTATTGCTTTAGGATAAGTGTTTGTATCAGAGGAACACAGTGGTCTGGTACTCGTCTATGGCTATATAATATATATTATGAGGCAAATATCTTTGAAAATAAGACAATCCAACAGTAGAAATCCCAGGATTCTAGTGCTTGGTGATCTACAGAAAATCTGAACTAGGGCTGGTCACTACATGAGAGAAAACTCTGGGGGATTTTTTGTAATCTTCCAATTTTCTATTGTCCATCTTGCATTGTTTTAGAAAAAAACTGAAGTAGCCTGAGAGTGTAAAAATAGGAAGCAGACAACACTCAACACAATGTAATACTATTGTCCAGTGCTTCTGTTGTAGTGAATATTATACCTCTGATGACCAGAGGTGGGTAGTGCTCAAGTTACATTTACTCAGTTACTTTTCTAGCAGCATACTTTTACTCCTTGACTAATATTTTTATTGAGAGGTGGAGTACAATTTATGGCTCCTCTACCATCTCTGTTGATGACACAGGTCAAATAAAAGGACTGAGCTGGAGGTGTCCTTGGAACAGTAGTATTAGTATTCCCCTAGTAATATACAATTTATTTATGATCAATAATTTTACTATAACTCATTTTTTAATTATTTTTACCACTGTAAAACTTCAAAATGTGCCTTGCTAGACCATAAAAATCATCAATAAGACGGTCAAAACAACAAAACAAATATTGGATACTGATGGTTAAAAAAAATCCATATCAGACCATCCCTAATCTGGACATCATCAGAATAGTCCGAGGTCATACTGACAGACACAATGAGGTTAGAGTGTGTCCTGTTACCATGGCGACACACATGGACCTCCACAGACATAACACAACAGGACTCGCTGGAATAATTATTTTTACAACATGCAGCCAAAATAAGCAGCAGACCTCAGGGATGCTCTGCACTTTCCCACTGGGCACATGTGATCCCTGCTGCAGAGAGGGCAGAGCTGTCAGGAGCTGTACGAGGACCACTGCGCCTGGGGACCCTTCTCAAGCTCTCAGACTGATATGGGTTGAGCCTACATACTTCCTCTATCGTGCTTTCTTTACATGAATGGGAAAATGAGTATAGGTGATTTCGTTCTGTAGTTATATTTGATACAAATGGAGGCAGGTAATTTTATTATTGTTAGAATGCATTTTCTGTTGTAAGTCCAATGTGTGCATTTAATTATATCAAGTGTTTTAATGTCTGAGAATGAAGAAGTGCACAGTTAACATGCCAGTTGTTGTTAGTATTACTATGACTGCAAAACTCTTCTCTTGCCTCTGAATGTTGTGAAACGTGCATATAAACTCATCACAGTGAATAATCAGGATGCTCAGAATGCATACCTTGAGTGAGGAATAATTCTGGACCATTTCAAATGAACAAGTTCTGTTTTTACACATTTCCTATTACCAGGTCATATATTACGCAAATTAACTCTTGTGAGCTAAGCCATGTTATAATTACTTCATCAAAACCAGACCTGGAGTTGTGTTTTGTTTCATTCACACATTTGAGTAATGCTTTATTATTAGTCTGTCTACATTTCCAAAGCTCAAAATGCTGTGCTCCACCTTGTGATGTCATGAAGCAGTACTTTTCCAAGTTATCAACTGCCTTTTATGTATTGTTTAGTAAAGATTGGAAATTTCAGGGCTGAAATTATCCAAATGATTCTAGTGAAGGTGTATCGAGTTTCAAAAGACAGTGAAGCACTTCCTGTATTACATGACATCACAAGGTGGAACTCAGCCTAAATATGAACATGTGAACATGTGAATGAAACAAAACAACACTTCAGGTATGTTTTTAATGCAGAAACAAATAAAATACATAAAATATAACAGGTCAGAAAATAGTGTGATATGAGCTCTTTGAGGAAAATTAGGTGCAGTGCCTTTAACACACTTGGGCAAGGCACTGCAGCCACTTTCCCTGTGGCATATCTTACTAACACTGAGTGACTAAGCCCTGACTAATAATGCATGATGCAGATTCTACAACACCTTTAGTGTAGTAAACCGCTATGAGAGACAACTGCACCATTATTTGTATGTACAAACCATTATGTTTAGACAACATAATTGGCAGTAAACCATTGCCTCTAACCATATTACAAATTCATGTACCATCCTACTCGCACAACAACAGCTACCATTCAAACCATCAGACAAACACACAATGGTATTTCTATGAATACACAATGCGCTTTCACAAACGCCGCAATCAGAGAAAACTCATTTGATCGTAATCATTTCTATTAAGTGCCCCACCCGAGTGTGCTGGGAGTAGGGGTGGGCGATATGGGAAAAAAAAAACAACGCGATATTTGTAGGATTTTAACGATAACGATGTCCCCCCCATTTAGTCAGAACTTATTTTATCACATGGCGATATACTGTTTTAGTGCAGACAGGAGCACTCGCTAAAGCTACAACTTCATGTTAACGCACAGACAGCGACACTTCCTCCTCCTCAGGCTGCGCACACACATCCGCTGTGTTCATAAACTAATAATCCGTCCATAATACACGCATACATGCATAATACATAAGACACAGGGTTCAAAGTGTGAGAAAAAAAAAGTAGCAGTTTATAGTCCGGAAATTACGGTATGTGTGTATATATGTGTGTGTATATATATATATATATATATATATATGTGTGTGTATATATATATGTGTATATATATATATATATATGTGTGTATATATATATATAGATATCGAGAGAGAGAGAGAGAGAGAGAGAGAGAGAGAGAGAGAGAGAGAGAGAGAGAGAGAGAGAGAGAGAGAGAGAGAGAGAGAGAGAGAGAGAGAGAGAGAGAGAGAGAGAGAGAGAGAGAGAGAGAGAGAGAGAGAGAGAGAGAGAGAGAGAGAGAGAGAGAGAGAGAGAGAGAGAGAGAGAGAGGCTAATCTTAATGTTCAAGCAATAGAGCTACACTATAGGCTCGTACTGATTTTTACAATAAGACAACCGAGCCTGTCTAAAACTTTATACCCATTTCACCAAACAGCCCGTCTTCTAGATGTCTCTGCCACAGTGCCAGTGAAAGTCAGTGAAAACTTGAGTGAAACGGACGAAATGTGAGATCCATATGCGTAATTTAGCACAACAAAGCATACAAAAGTGTGTGCCCGCTACACAAAATGCGTACATGTTGGCAGGTCTGACTGCATCGGCAACATCTCTTTGGCTATGAATCTGGTGATGGCATTGGTTGTTTTGCCATCATTGACTTTCTGTCATACGGCACTTTTCTGCTGAATGAGTCCGAGAGGGTTTGTTGGGTGTGCTGAACAGGTCGCCTTGTTTTTTCTTGAGCTGCAGTCTTGAAGTTTCTCATATTCTTCGTACTTTTTACTGTGGTGAAAGAGGTTTGTTGTGTAGCTTTGTTTCACAGCGATAGATTTCCGACAAATCTTGCACATGACAGTGTTTTGATCAATGTCAGTCTTTTCGAAAACAAACCATTTCCATGCCAGAAAAGTAGACCCGCGTCTCAGCACTAAATCCTCTGAAGTAGACCGAGCGTTAGCTGCCTCTGCCTGCATTTTCTCAAACTGCGCTGCTGACCTGTTCCAAGGCTGCTCGCAAGAAAGGTCATGTGATCACCTAGGCCTACAAGTCAAGCGGCAGAGTTGAGCTGAGTGTCTAATGTCTGTCGGCGTCTGCAAGTGTCGGTGTGCGTTTCATTGGTTTTGGCGAACTAATTTAAATACTCAATAATGTAAATTTGCACATTGTTAAAACAACAATCACGATAATATTGCAGACGATATATATCGCCCACCCCTAGCTGGGAGGCAGAGATATCCAATTACAGTGATCAGACTAATGCGCAATTTAAATACAAGCTTAAATTCTAACTCCGATTCTTATCATGTTTTCAATCAGAACAATAAAGAAACAAGCAGATTGGAGAGACAGATGTTAGCATGACAGGGGTATTACAAGCTCCCTCACACATACGGTTGCTAGACTGGCACAGCATGTTTCTCATTGGAGTGCATTGATACTGTACCTGTAAGATGACTGCTTCCTGAAGTGAATAAACTCTGCCTCTGTTTGGGACAGAGGGGGGCCAGGTTTGTGCCGATCCTCCCATTCTTTGCTCATCTGAAATACAAATAGTGTAGAACTTTAATCAGATATAAAGTGGAATTAATTTAAAAGCTGATTTGAAATAAATAGTTTCATGTGGGGGTTAACGTTACAAAATACAACTGTACAGAGGTTATACTAAACTTGACAGGTTGTCTTGACAGCTACATGTTATTCTAAATCAGATGAAAATGGGTAAAAAATTACTACAATGACAAAATATGTTGTGCAGTGTTAAAGGTCCAATATTACACAAAATTGACTCTAGTGAGCTTCAAGCCACGTTAGAATGTTGTCATCTCATCAAAAACAGACCTGGAGATATTTTGTTTCATTCACACATTGAGTAGTCCTTTATAATTAGTGTGTCTACATCTCTAAAGCTCAAAATGTGATGTCATGAAGTGGTAGTTTTCAAGTGAGCAGCTCCTTTTACCTTTGTTCAGTAGAGACTAGCAATTCCTTGGCTGAAATTATCCAAATGATTCTAGTAATGGTGTGTGAAATTTAAAAACTCAGTGGAGCAAGGTGGAACAAAGCGTTTTCTATTTGAGCGAAGAACTCCGCCTAAATATACAGGATTTGTTTTAAACATGTGTGAATGAAGCAAAACTCCGGGTATGTTTTTGATGTTTAAACAACATTATCACAGAGTTCAGAAAGTATACTAGAGACCCTTTAAACCAACCAATAGAAATGCATCTTCTAACCTATTATAAAGTAATTAGCCTACATGTTTGATCAAGAATGTCAAAAAAAAATTTCAACCCAAATCCATTTCTTCAGGTATGTAACTTCTTCCTGCAGTCTAATAGGCTAGAAGCCTTTTTCAACAATTCTTATCCCTCGTAAACAGTTTGATTCAACGATCTTAAAGGTAAATTTAAATCTAAAAATGCCCTGTGCAGTTCCTACAATGGTGAGCTTCAGCCACCTGTCCACCTTGCGTGGACAGGTGGCTGACAAAGTTGAGCAAACGCCCACCTCCGCGCTACTTTCCACCTGACAGCTTCCGGGCTCCAGGGCGTTCATGGACGTGCTCTCCCCGGTTAGCGCGTCTTCTTCCTCGGCCACGTCCTCCAGACCGAGCCGCTCCACAGCCGGTGCACCACAGTCCCTCATCATCCCTGCGCCCTCCGTGTCCTCTCCGCGGCTTCAGTCCCGCGCCTGTGGAGTGGAGCCCTCAGGGGTGACCAGCTCCATCCATACGCGCCTGTAGCGCACGCTCCGGTCTTCTCTCGCAGGTGGAGGCGCAGGAGTGTCCTGTCCTGTCCTCACTCGAGTTTAACACAAAATCAGAACTATGAGAAGAGCCGGGACAAGTCCAGGTAGTGTCCGCGTTTGGCTCGTGCTCACAGACGAAAATGTTGCAGGAAATTATCAGGGAGTTCTCTCTCTAATCCCGCCCCCTCACCCACGAACTCAGAGTACACCACTAGAGGACGCTACAGACACACAATAGTTTAGTATTGACTGGTTTTCTGCTTCTTTGAAGGATTTTATTTTAATTAACATTTTAAAAAGAGACAGAATGAGAAATAATAATAAGCAAGTGTGCAGGATCATCTTTTTAAATATTTTTGTGCGGCATAACAGATGATGTTGACAATGATCATGTCTTATGAATGTCTGATGAAGAGCTACGTCTGAGCTGTTGTAAGGACCCTCTTTGCAGACTATTTTTAACCTTCAAATGATGCGTATACAATACACCAAAATACAGTGGCCACTTATGGATAAGGCAGAATTGTTTTTTTTTATTCTGGCTGTGCACAATTATATAGACAGGAGCATTACATTTGTCAAACAAATAGAAGAAGGATATGCATTTCAGTTTGTAGAGGTTTAAAATTATTGATTTAATAATAAGAAAGTGGATGTTTTGTCCTCTGTAGAGCACATTATTTGCTTGAATAATTACAGCCTGTTCAAATTTCAAATCACTTGCAGACATCTTTTGATCATGCACTGTACCTAATAATTCAACAGTCTATATGTTATGAAAGCGATGCCCTCTTCACCCGTCCACCTAACCTGCTCTACCCAAACATGCAGGTTACCGTGACGACAGCCTTTCACCGCTCCATCCTTTGTGTGTGTCTCGCTCCCTAACCCCCAGAGAGCTGACTGCGCTGAACCAGAGCCAGGGCTAACCCCAAGCCCACAGCACTCACAGCACCCACGTCCGGTCAGTCACACCCAGTAGGCCTGCCCCCCGCCTGGAGCCATATGCCTGGACCACAGCGCTGGGAGAGTGGATAAGCTCCACACTGAAGGGTCAAAGCCCACTGGGGTTAGCCTAATGCCAGAGGAGCTCACATCTTAGTGAACATACCACACATGCCATAGCTTCTGATCAATACTAGGGATTAAATGTGGTGATTAATGTGGTTAAGAGCCATCTAGGAAATGAAAGATGAAAAAGATGAAAAAGAGAGGCGTTAAGTGTGAGAATGTAGGAAGTGGGTGGTAGAGGGTGGCACAGTAGGCTGACCATTTGCCAACAGTAGGGCAAACCTGAGCCAGAGTGCATATTATTGTTGTGGCCATGGGCAAAACACTTCACCCACATTGCCCAACTTGGTCATAGACGGTTCACGTATACAGTACAATAGGAACGGCATCTGATCTGACATAAAAATCTTCCAAATTTCCAAGACCAAATTGTGTTTTATACTGAAAGTGTCATTTTAGTCTTTGAAAAAAAATATTTTAAGTTTTAGTCAAGATTTGGGGGTCTGGTTTGGGGCACTGGGAATTTAAATCTAATGGGTAAATTGCACTATGGGGTATTAACTGTAAACACAAAACATTTAGATCATCATGTTACCTTTGATTGGTTTGAAAATGCTATATTTGCCAAAATTGTTTAATGAGTTTCAGTTTTGTTTATGATGTTCTGAGTCCCCCCTCCCTTTGTTCTCCCTTCAGAGTGCCATCACATTACAATCCACATGCATTCCACTAATTAAACTACAGCACATGGTATCATGCTTGTGAAGATGTACTGTATTGTTGTTTCATGCTTTTGTATATTTATTTAAAATTGCCTTGCAGGAGCATGGGTGACGTAGACCTGTGGACTGAGCATGACAGAATCTTACAGCCTAAACATAAAGTTCGAATAGGGCCCAAGAGAGATCTCTAGATGTTTGATGAGGAAACCTTATAACTTGGTAGAAGGCTCCAAAAAGTCAATTTTGCAAAACAGCTCGTCTTTAAAGTGAGAACCATGAGTGAACGCATCCGTACCCTTGCTGTTCCGTCTGATATCCCGAGCTTGTGCATCCTCGGGTTTGTTTTGGCATGCCTCTGTCTGTTTGTCTGTCTGTCTGATGGGCCGAAGAGAGAGAGGGAGGGTGGCATGGCATCCCATTGACCCACCCCAAGCTGCAATTCTGCTGACAGGACAAAGAACCATGAGATAATGCCATTCCAGAGGGATCCTGGTCACACCCCTCAGGTATAAAAGTCATTGCGAAGTGGTCCAAACAGTTTAATTCTCATTCAAACATTTTTACCTTCTAAACTTACCTTCTACTGATTGAAAAACATCTCTAGATCTTTATCATGGACATCTCGATCCAGCACCCATGGTTCAGGCGTGGACTGGGCCCCACGAGACTCTTTGACCAGTTCTTTGGAGAGGGGCTGTTCGACCATGATCTCCTCCCCAACGCGACCTCCACCATCAGCCCATACTACAGGCAGGCGCTGTTCCGCAACTTCTGGGACTTCAACAACTCCGGGGTGTCTGAGGTAATACAAATACATACATACAGTGCCGGTATAATATTTTAAAATTATATTTTACTTTTTTATTTTAAAATTCAGATAGGTCAAATTAAATGAATAATCGTCTATCTACATTTGCTTAAAATACAGAACACCACTGTAAAATCAGACAAAATGCAAATGAAGTCACTTGTGACTGTCTTAAATTTTGGGTGGAGGGGTGGTTGTGTCCATGGAGATGTCTGGAATGTTCCATAGTATGTTCTTGCATTAATTCAATTACAGGTGTTTTTATTTAGCTACAAAAACAAGCATTCTGTGACCGTGATTGCCTCTTAACAAATCTGACCTGTAACTTGGCTTGGTGGCTTCACCTGATTGTCTCCATTGGAAAAAAAAAAGTTTAAAGCCATACTGTGGAACATTATAGACAAAAACCTCTATGTTTACAATCAGATGGAGGCCTTACAAAATATATTTTAAAGTTTTAAAGCTGAAGTCTAGTTATTATGCATAATGAATTACACTTTAACATTTAACATGAATTGGAACATATTTCTGCAAAGTTTTGTTTGTGTTGTTATCTAAAAAACAGATATTTCCTGTTTTTGTCTTTCAAAATAACAGAGCTTTGTTTGTTCTTTTTATTTAGTTTATCAATGCATAATCAAAAACGATGTATATATTTTTGAATAAGTGTGTTGTGTGTAGGTGTGGTCTGACAGGGATAGGTTCACAGTTCATCTGGACGTGAAGCACTTCTCTCCAGACGAGCTCAGCGTGAGAGTGACCGACGACTATGTGGAGATCCAGGCCAAGCACGAGGAGAGACAGGTTAGACCTCTGCTGTTTGCGCAGTACACTTCACAGTCAACTCCATTCACTAAATACAAGAATAGATGTATTATTTTCACATCAAGTCAAATCCAAAGTAGTTGTCAATTTTATAATAACTGGATAAGATAAAAAACATATCTCAAGATAGTTAATACAAATATTCATAATTTGTACAGCACATTGGAACTTTCCACCTTTTTGTCTCCATGAAGATGTTATTGCTTTGAATATTTCCTAGTATGGCATTAAACTTAACTATCTTCATGGAAACAAGCAGGAGACTCCACAGATCAGATCTGTTAGTTGAGCTAGTGGAGGAAACAACCCTTCTCACAGCAAGAATGCATGTTTTTGAGCAATAAAAACATGAGTAACTGAATAAATGGAAGATGGATAGGTGCAATGCCATTCTGTGAAACATTTCAGACAAAGTAATAACATCTCCACACTCACATAGTGCATCTTTAAACAAACTGCACAATTGCTTACATTACTAACTAAATCTAAAAAGCAAGAGCTAGTACTGAAATAACCACTGAGCTGCTGCACTCCTAAAAAAAGGCTATAAAAAAGGCTGTAATTTAAGTTAAAATTTACAAAAATAAACTTTTGTAAAATAATGTACAAAACTTCATACTTCACAGGATGACCACGGCTTCATCTCCCGCCAGTTCCACCGCCGCTACCGCCTCCCCTCCAACGTGAACCAATCAGCCATCACCTGCACCCTGTCGGCCAATGGCATGCTGACCGTGTTCGGGCCCAGGGATACCGGGGGCAACGAGGCCGGGCGTGGCGATCGCAGCATCCCCGTTACCCACGATGAAAAGACCAACGCTGCTGCATCTTCCTAAAAAGCCTTACCACTCCATGATGGCTGCCAACATCCTCTTTCCTTTCTTCTCCCCTTTTATTTCTAAGAGTATATCTATGTACCTATAAATCTACACATTTGCATACAGTGAGGGGCAGGAAATAATTAACATATCTGATAACCCAACATTGGTTTTGGAAATACTATAGTTTAATGTTAATGTGAAACGTGTACTCTAAATAATATGTGCCCTCACTAATCTGTATTGTAATCTATAATCTAGCCTTGTCCTGTTTATAACCAATGCCACAACTTTGAAATCTAGAAATTCATATTAAAGTTTATTCAATAATTACAAATTTGCCTTGTGTGGATTTTTGTTACGATTTTATTATGAACAAATTATTGTGAAATGTGTAAATAAGAAGAGATATTTTCAAAGGTAACTGAAAAACACTGAAAAAGTATTTATGTCACAGTGTAATGATAAAAATGTCTCTTGATCAAAATGTACTTTACTTGTCTGAACAATCAAGTTGAAACCGAGTTGAAACTTCCTTAGTGCTTGGAGACTTTAGACTTTTGATTCTGAAACGCAAAACAAAACAATTAGTGATTAAAAAATCTGTCATTATATTATCTGAGTAACTTTAGTGGTAATACGCTAGAATCATCTCACAATACTGCATTACTATAGCTAGCATACTTTGATAAATAGTACTTTTTATGCACTGACAAACCACTGTTGCTGTCATATTCCAGATTTTAGATTTAAAGTTAGCTGCACATTCATTTGATATTATTCTAACAGCCCAACAAAAATATAACTTCTGAAAATACAATATCTTAATACTTAATTTTGACAGTAGTAGTAGTGATGGTAAACAACAGAAGTAGGTAGTACTACAAGAACAAGTAGCAGCTGTAGTGGTACAGTAGTTTATGTTATGTTTTCATCTTGTACAAGCACATTTTTATTTATTTGAATTAGGACAATGCATATTAATCAACATGACAACAAACAGCATCAATGTAAATATGGCGGAATTAGCACAATAGCTACTTTACATCCATTGTTCTAAGGCAGGTCAGAACAGAAAAACACACAGAAGTGACAGATGTGCACATAGACAAGACGGCAAGTTCACCACAACAGACCATTCTCTGAGTTTAAGAGGCCCCAAGAAGAACATCTACCTGTGAGAGCATGTTTGATTCTTTTTCAACCAATGTTTCAGAGTGTTTTTGAAGGTTGACAGTTCCTGACATGAGCAGGTCATGTGTTCCATGACTGTGATCCTCTGATACCCTGAAACCTCTGCAATCACTCTACAAGCGAACTGTTAAAATTCTGGATAAAAAAACCAAACCATTTTCACCACTGTCCAATACTCCAAAAACCTCACTTACTCAGCCTGGATAATATGATCAAATACTCTAATCTCTGCCTAATCTATAAAATCATTCACGGTCTATCATTTCCACCACTCAGTCAGTTTATCTCCATCGGAACCACCAGCCACAGTAGAACTAGAGGAGCAGCACGAGGAGACTGCATCATCCCCCTCAGGAAAAGTTCCTTTGGGCAAACAGCTTTTTCTGTTCGTGCTGCCTCGAATTGGAACCTCACACCCACAACCATCAGATCCGCTAACACTTACCATATCTTTAAAATACAGTTAAAACAATGACTATATCTGCTGTCGCTGCCCCCTGCTGGCCTCTTGCCCTGTGTCTGTGTGTGATTGTCGTGTGTATGTATTTGCTCTCTTTATGAGTGGTCGTGTGTAGCTGAATGATTGTTGTGAGTCTGCCATCTTATGTAATACTGTATATATTTTTCAACTGTTTTATATGCATTTATTGTATTGTAATTTTTATTCTTGTTTTAAGGTGTACAGTATCTGCTGTCAAGGGACTACGGATGAAAAATAGCTTTTGGCTAATTCTGGCATATTTACAGAAATGTTGATTAATATGCACTGTCCCTGAAATAAATAAATAAATAAATAGACATCACCATTTGGCCAAATTTGGTCCTGCATCTCTGTATGTTCCAGTCTCCTCTGGTCAATGCTGTTGTGTAACTCGGTTAGTCGTTTTTTTTACTTATAAAATCCATTAATGGTGAAGAAGCGAGTCTATTTAAAACTTTAAAAATAAGGCAAGCATCCATTAATACCTGATAAGGTCCAAAATATACTTACTTAAGATATTACAATAGTGATACTGTAGAGGCTTTTTGTCAAGTGTTTTCAAAGTTTTTTTGAAGAGGGACTTTACATTGTTCAACCACATCTAATCTCTCTAAGATGGATCATTTAAATGAGATTTTAGACAAATATTCACAATAAATATATTTTGTTCTTTAGTGAACTTATTTAAAATGATTATTCATAGTATAATTCCTATACTTAACAAATATAGGACTGATACATACTAATATTTGTTGTGTGTACCTTAAAGGCAGCCTGCAGGTCCTCCAGGGTCTGCTGCGCGGCCGCTCTCACACAGGCCTGACCACTGGACGTCAGCTTCCTCACTCGCACCTCCAGCTCCGGGTCCACCACGGCTGGGCCCAGCACCAGCAGAGCCTCGTCCTCCAGAACCAGGGACTGGAGCAGGCGCAGGGAGTGAAGGCACACCTCCCAGTCCCTGTCTGTGCCACCGGAGGGCAGTGTGACAGAGCAAAGGAAAGGACAATGGCTTCAACATACTGCTAATATTATAACTAAGCTTTCCCTGTTGCCTTTGGACAGAGAATTACTGACTTCAAATGTATCTATCTAAAGATGACATGCAGGTGATAAGGCAAATTTACAAGTTAGATCTGTAAAGAAGCGATCCCACTCACAATAAGAATGTACTGTATGTTTTCCATGTATTTTTGAGCAATATAAACACCTGTTATTGATTTTATGCAAGTAGATAGGTTTAATGCCATACTGTGGGACATTCTGGGCAAAGCAATGTCATCTCCACGGAAACACGCAGTTGGCGGACCCCCTATGATGAAAATTTACATAGTGCACTTTTCATTTATAAAGCTCTATCATCATTACCTTACAAAAGGCCCGATCAAAATAAGTCTAGTTAAGTTAAGTTCACGGTCTTTAATGGAGGAACATTTCTGAATTCCCACAAGATGATATCAAGAGGTGGGGACAAGTGTTTTCTCTTTAAAAGATGACTGGACGAATTATGCAGGATTACTCAAAGGCACTAATGAAAAAAAAAGATTTTTAAGAGTCAGAAAAGGGTATCAAAATGTACCACAATATTTGGTTAAGTCCCATCTGTCACTTTAAAAACAACAAATTTATCCTGGGTGTTATCGTATTTTGTGTTCCATTTACCGTCCAGCAGGTTCAGTGTGACAGACAGCAGCCCGGGGTTCTTCATCATGTACTTGAGTCCGTTTATACTGATGCTTACATTGTACAGAGCCATCAGCATCAGCCTGAACACACGGTTACTAAGGTTATTACTTTTATTACTACAAAACGAATACATCATTTAGAGAGCCTGAAGTACAAATTATTTATTGTATATTGTGGAACATACACTTTGAGTTTAGGGAACACTCCAGGTCTCATCAGCTCCAGCAGTCGGATCAGAGTGTCCAATAGCACGTGAGCAGACTTGGCCAGGAAGTCCCGCCCATTGGTATTTGCAGCTATATCTGATAAATTGTAATGAAAATATTGTCAAATTTAGTTTACAATTGCATATTATTGACCAGCATATAGATCGGCCTGTCATGATATTTACTATATCGACAGATCGTTCAATATGTTAGATGGAACAATTTTTTTCTTTGTAGTAGTGGTGACATTTAGGATATGATGAGCTGTAAATCGATGAATAAATGTATTTGATTTTTTAAAATTTTGACTCATAGATACAAACTCACAACTAAACTGTCTAATATACAGCTATTTAATCATTTATTGCAGCTCATGTTTTTAGAATTGTTTTGGGGGATAATCCTGCTATAGGGTGATCATATCAATAGCATATACGGTATATATTATTATTGTCTATTTTTTTCTTCACCAATATATCTCACTTCAAATTTCATATCGTGGCAGGCTTACGTAGAGATACTGACTGGTGATGGTCCCAGCGAGCGACAGCACAAACGTGTGCTCCTTTGAGTTGGGGTCTTCAGTCTGAACTTTGACGTCTTCATCCAAAGAGCGTACAAAACTCTCCAGGGTCTGAGCTGCCACTAATAGAAAGGACTGGAGCTTCCCATGCTGAGGGAGTGACATAGAAGAAGGGATTAAATACAGTATTTATTTAAGTATTATAGCTCAAAGAAATGCATTAGAGTTTAAATGTTTACTATTTGGATCACTGAAATACCCAGCTAATCATAAAAACAAATACCAGTTGTCCAAAGTAGTTATGTTTTAAGTTAGTTTTAAAATGATTGCAAGATCGCTCTATTGTGGAAGATATAATGAAAAATAGGTATCATAATTGTCGTTTGGAGGTGTGCAAGATTAGAATATAGGATATATCATCTAAAATTAAAACAAACAAGCACATTTAAAGTGACCTCAAACGGAGACAGAAATCTCCAGTGCAATCTCCAAAACAAGAAGTGATAGTAATAGTTCTATACTATTTTTGGTTGATTTTATGATCCATTCAACATATTTATAGGCACTTTTTAGCACATTCTGCTGAATTGTTAAAATAATTTTATTGACTCCGGAGATAATGAGAGATTTTGGTCTTTTTGTGTCAATATCACTCAACACTAATCATACATGAAATTATAGTAAGTAAGTAAGTAAGTAAGTAAGTAAGTAAGTAAGTAAGCCTTTATTTATATAGCACCTTTCACAGATAAAATCACAAAGTGCTTTACAGAGTGCAATAAACAACATATATAAAATCAAATAAATAACAGTCAATTAAAAGCTTGTCTAAAAAGCAATTAGAGGCACATTATGAGGCACCCTGTGATTCCCAGCCCTAGTTGTCATTATAACTAATAAAATGGACAGAAGATCAGATTTTATAAATGTTTTTTCTCCTTTTCCTGAGCCTTACATTAGACTTGGGTTGGTTTTGGTTTTAAATTAAGGTATGTGCATGCATGTGCACAAAATAGAGTTAACAAATTCTTTTCTCATATGCTGGAGCCCTATTTTTTTATTTCCTGTTATAATGGACATTTTATGTATAGATCCTCTCTACTCATGTTTAATTCCTGTATTTTATTCTTTGTATTTGATGAGTTAAGATGTGTTAAGATTCTTTTTGAAGTAGAAGAGACATGAGTTATGTGTGCTCACATCAGACAGCCAAAGGGTGATGATGTCCTCCTTGGAAGAGCAGCTCCACAGCAGACAGCAGGAGGCCGAGCCCAGGCTGGAGCAGAAGTCTGCCTGCTGCTGGAGCTCTGTGCCACTCTGCCACAACTGCTCACGCAACAACAGCTTCTCCTGAGCACATACATGGAAAACTGTGTGGTCAAGTAGAGTCAGTCACTACCTTTACATGCGCACTCTGGTACTCCGAGTACACTGGCTAATATCGAGAAGGCATTTGAATTACTTACTTGGAGTCTGACGTCAACATGCAGTTTGGAAATCCATAAGTTACTTAGACAGTTCTTATATTAAAATGTGCATACATATTATCTGAGTAATCTTTTGATGAAAATAGATTTACCTATGTAAGACTGTATAACGAATTAAAAAAAAACATGAACTGTGATTAAATCAAAATCGTGCTCTGGCTCTAAGAAAATAATAATATGAATTCTTATGGCATATTCCTCACTCCTACTTGCATCTCCACAAAAGTTATCTTTACTTGGCCTGTAGGAGGGCCTCCTCTTGCTTGTTTCCATGGAAATTGTGTTCATTAAGTATGGTTTTAACTTTCTATTTCAATGGAATCATATAGGTGACCTGCCACCTCCACAAAGTTACATACTGTACCTTTAAAAAAGTCCATTTTAACCCATGAAGATATTACATTTTGCAATCCACTACAATCAGATCTTAGCCAGGGAAAAGAATTGGTTTGAGAGGGGAGTTAAAGAGGCTATTTTTGTCAAAAAAAGAGAATCCTTCTTTAAACAGAAATGGTGGAGTCAGACATAATTTGTCTCCCATCTATAATTCCATTCTTAAACTTAGATCAAACAAACAAAATAAACAATAGGGCTAGCCAGGTCAGGGCCAGAGGTGTGAAAAACAGTCGTGTAGGGATGAATAGGTATGCTAAACTAAGACGCCAGAGAAACAAAAGACAGAAACCAATAGGCGAGATAGTTTCGGAAAGTAGTTAGCTAGTTAGCTCCTCCCTGCAGCGAGATATAAGCAGTGTCTTACCAGCACTCTAACCAGAACTGACGAAGCCTCTCGGATGAGTGGCGAAACGTTTTCGACCAAACAAACTTTGTCCAGTTGACAAATTGAATTTCTTCTTTTATCAATCCACTACAATGACAACATGCTTATAAATACATATGGTATGGTAAAGAAAGCTTGTGACCTCTCTCTCCTTCTGACACTCGGCCTGTGAAGCCTCGAGTCGACTCTGGAGGTGAGCGCAGTCCTGTCTCAGCCTCTCCTGCTCCTGAGCCATCTGCTCCCTCGCTGCAGACACTGGCACAAACAGAGCACTGTGAGGGACTCCAACAGCAGGATTATATTAAGAGCAATCTAACATTATAAGTTAATAAAATGTGATGATGATGATGATGATACTAGTGGTGACAACTCTACTTGTCTGCATGGCTTTGGCTTTGTTGAGCATCTCCATGAGCTCCCCGTTGAGGACCCTGGGCAGGAACTCCCTGAGCTGCATCACCTCTGTGGTGAGTTTCTCCAGCTCACGCTTCCTCACTCTGACATAACCGTCCTGCAAGACAAATATCAGAGACAAATGACTCTTTCCAACGCTTAGGTCTGCAGACACTGTACCAATGCTTTATTTTAGTTAATGCAAAAGTTATCCCCAAATTGTGAGTTCCTTCATGTGATTAGAAGAATTGATGTTATGAGTTTAAGAAATATGACAAAACTAATGTTAAATGCATGGTAACAAAACCATAATGAATAGTAACATTTTTATTTAATAAGTAGGCCTACATTTTAGTACAGTGAAGCTAGCCAAAATCAGCATATTGTTATGCTAGACTTCAGAAATAATCAGTAGCTTAAACAGATTTGTGACAGAAATTTTGGCTCATGGAATCGATTTATTAAAATTAATTAACAAGTATAAAGAAGGTACAGAGCAGGAACCAGATTAGTTCATTTTGATTACATTCTCCTCACCTTGTCAGCACTGTTGGCTGATTTCCCGCCCAACATGATGAAGAAACTTGTAGTCTTAAAATATAATATAAATGAACAGACGTATCCGTTCAAATTTTGATATTTAAAACACTAAAAAATAAAATAATTTATAACTAACTTAACCTGTGGCGTCTGTCTGGCCGCTAGTGTAAACGTATAGTACGATGGTGTTACATTGAAATCTGTCTCCCAGTCTACAACGGCCCAAGCGGAGTAATACGCAGCAATGTTCACAACCATAATCTATTTACAAAGAAAATTATATATGTTTATTATAATCGGTATTTTCATTTTTCTAGTTTAAACAAATTGACACAATAACTCCCCAAAAAATGAAATGAAACCAAGCAGACAGTGATGCAGAATTTATCGTTACACCAGCCAGACTTTAGCTCCCGCCACTCCGTTCCACCCGGATTGGCTGCTCCCTTTGCCCGGGCCGAGAGCTCCGTGTCCCCGCGCCGACGCATCCACTCCGGGTTTTGCGTCGCCCCGGCTCAGAGGCTTTTTCATTGTGGCTAAACTTGAACCATCAGTCGGGCTCTGATGCTCGTGGTGTCTGGGGGTCACTTTGGTTTAGGGGACAGTGTTGATCTGGACTTTCTTTTTGCACTTTTAATATGTCTTCGGGGGCAGACTTGGAGTTGTGCAGCGAGGAGGCGTTCACCCAGCGGTTCCCTCTCCACCGCGCCTGCAGGGATGGGGATGTAGCCGGGCTACTCGCTTTGCTTCGGCGGCTCTCGGAACACGCAAACCCCGCTGGGCACCTGAGCACCGAGGACAGCCGTTACGGATGGACCCCCCTGCACTGGGCTGCTCACTATGGACAGGTGAGTTTGCGAACCGTCTAGAAACAAGCACTGATTTTTCTCCGCGTTGAAGCACATTATAAAGTCTGTGAAATAAGCACGCCGCCTGTCTGGTGTGCTTAATTACATCGGAAGTAGCCTATATTTTGTTAAATCTTAAATTGGACAGTAGCGGACACAAAAACACGCTTTAGTCCTTGTTTTGTTTGCTTTTTATGGTACATTATTGCAAGTGGAAATGATTACTGTACAATAAAGTTGATTCATAAAAAATAGGTTACTGCTTTTTGATTGGTTGCAGTGCAGCCAATGGGCTTTCAGAGCTGAGGGAGATCCCGGAAGGCATAAATTCAAATCACTTTTATTTTGATAAGATTTTTTACTCTATAGTACGGAAGCCGACAGCGGCTACTTGCTACTTTATTATTGGTGGCTATATACGTTTATAAGCTAGTTTATATTTAGGGATCAATGTTGTTTATTGATAATATAGAAATCACAATGTTTGGTTTATAATTTTTGAACAACTATTATAATATAATATTTCACCATACCCTACCATGTACCAGAGTGATCCTCTGAATAAAAGCTTTACAATGTAAGAAAAAAATTAAATTAAGGTTTAAAATGTAAAATGCATATCCATTGTAAGTTTGTGCTGCGTTCGCAGCTGGAGTGTGTGATCCTCCTGGTGCAAATGGGCTGTGAGGTGAACACCGCCAGCAGCCGCTTCGACCAGACCCCCACCCACACCGCTGCGTTCGGGGGCCACTCTCACTGTGTGGTGTGGCTCACTCAGGCCGGAGCAGACGTCAACAGGCAGGTGTGTAAAACCATGCATCTCTGGTGCATTTAAGTTATGTTAAGGTTAAGTGTCATTTTAATCTCTTGTGAGGAAAATTGATCTCCATTTTTTTAATGCCTCTGGGGTAATCTGTCAGCAGCAGTGAGCTGCTGTAGTACAGCACCCACGAACCCAGCTCCAGATCTTGAGCTAGGCTTGGTCAGGACATCTTAGCTGGAGGATCTTACCAATTGTTAATGTTTTTGGCCAAGATAACACTATTCTATTTAGTTGAAAATAACATCTAAATATATAATATGACTGGCACCTACCCCATATGATTATGTGTTGATACTAGAGTCTGAAACAATCTAAATAATTTCAAGTATTGTAATTAACAGCTAAACATTAACTGTGTCTAGGACCTGACTGGGGAGGCTCCCATCCACAAGGCCGCACGTACAGGCAGTCTGGCGTGTATAGAGGTGCTGCTCATCGCTGGAGCCAAACCACAGTATGTACACACAGACAAACCAGCTGCACTGGCCAGTTACATGTTTCATACAAGCACCCCAAGAATTAATTTTACAGTTTATTTAGTTTATTCAGATATTTTCACAACTAATGTACACAAACTCTGGCATTGTTCAGTTAATTTCAAAACTGAAGTCCATCTTACATCCATCCATCTTACCAAGCTTAAAATGTTTTAGTATTTAAAAAGAAATAAAAAATAAAGACGGTGCATATTAATTGAAACAGAAAACTATTTATTAGTAGTCATAGCCATTTATGAGCTTTTGAGCAAACAGTAATAACTTGAACTTGTTTCTTTGATAGGAAATCACACCTCATGTTGTGCTGGTTGTGATGTTGTACAGCTAATGTTGTGAACATGATTTTGTCGGTTGTAGCTACTGAGAGAGACAGGAGGTGCTTCTCTAACTCCTCTCCACTTTCTGCATCTGGCACAGGCCCAGGTACTGACTGTGAGGGCGGTCATGTTTACAACTGCATGCATAGACCACAACTTATGTTCTGTAAGAAGTCAGAATAACTAATCTGTTAACCATAGTGTAATTTTTTGGTTTAGGTCCATTCTGTTCATGGCTAAGAGTTTATTCAGATGAGACCATTCTTTGTTCAAATGCAGTGGTTCTCTTGGTTTTTACACCAAGTACCACTATATCTGGTCTAAATTTAGGGCTAAACCAGGTCTAAAATGGAACTAAACCAAGGATGAGATAGTAAATAATGATGAACTCAAAGGAGATACTCTCATACTGACTAAAGTTTCTGTTACTGACCACTAGAGGGCAGCAAAGTACATCTTAAAGGGATATGCCACCCCCAGGTCAAACTTGGGGATCTCCCCACAGTCCAGAGACTAAAATAAGAGGTGGAAAGCGTTTTTCTGGTGACGTAGCCATTGTCCAGGTCTGTCAGCACTGACCGCCGCGGTATCTGCAGCTACTCCGCGTTAGACTGGAGTCTAACGTCGCCAGAGAAAGATTTCGGCCAAAAGGAATTAATTTGCTCGATGCGTTTCCCAATTACTTTCTGTGTAGTGCGCATTCATATCGAGTGCAAATAAATGTGCAAATCAACACGGAGACCTTGACTTGGTCCTTTTGGGTGGGAACTATTTTTCAGTGCGGAAAAAGACAGACGAAGCACACACCACGCTCTCCGCAAGTCAAGCTCTCCGTGTTGATTTGCACATTTATTTGCACTCGATATGAATGCGCACTACACAGAAAGTAATTGGGAAACGCATCGAGCAAATTAATTCCTTTTGGCCGAAATCTTTCTCTGGCGACGTTAGACTCCAGTCTAACGCGGAGTAGCTGCAGCTGCGCGCGGCGGTCATTGCTGACAGACCTGGACAATGGCTGCGTCACCAGAAAAATTATAGTCTCTGGACTGTGGGGAGATGCCCAAGTTTGACCTGGGGGTGGCATATCCCTTTAACCAGTAGATGTAGTGGGACAATTAGTGTAGGTTATGAACTAAATGTAATCTTAGTGATAAGTAATTTCTTTAGAGTTATGCTATTAATTGTGCTTTAAAATTTTAAGCCCAGAAATACCAGTTCTAAAAAAAACAGACTGCTTAATCTTGATTTAAATAACATCTTAAATTTTATTCTAACATGTTTCATTTTTTCCCAGTGTAAGGAACGCTTATGGACAGACCGCGGCAGACCTGGCTCAGGCTCAGGGTTTCCTCGACTGTTTCCATCTCATCTCCAGCCTGCTGCAGCTCCACCCCTCCCCCTGTGCTCTGGGCCAGGGCAGCAGGAAGAGGATGCTCCATGGACATGAGCACAGCCAGAAGAAGAGGGCCAGAGCGGATGGTAAGGACAAAACTAAGATGAAGTATTTCTAAATAAGCTTCTTGAGTGCACTGTTGACCTGTTTGTGGTCTGCAGATGAGCAGCAGCATCAGACTGGAGCGGAGGACAGTAACATGGACTGTGCATTACTCTCAGGTGAGCTGCTTTATCACTATTTAAGCTTTTCTGTCGAATTCACTCAAAATGTGCAACTTCTTGCACTTCAATTATAGGGAATATGTGGCTATTTTTACAGCATATATACAGCTCTGGAAAAAAAAACACTGCAAAATGATCCGTTTTTCAGATTTTACTACTTATAGGTATGTGTTTTGGCAAAAGGAACACTTTTGTTTGAGTCTATAAACTACTGACAACATTTCCCCAAATTCCAAATAAACATTATCGTTTAGAGCAGAGGTCTTCAACAGGGGGGTCGCGGAGGTACTGCAGGGGGGTCGCGAAATCTTTTGATTTCACTTTAACATAATATAGTTTTATATTTTATAGTGTAAAATACAGTATTAACCTGTGTATTATTTCCTTGTATTGGATGTACCATAACAGAGTAGCAATGTTTATACATGACACTAAGCTCAATTTAATATAAAACACAATTCTATGCCGTATATATAGTAGGGGGTCCCTGGCCCAGTTCGCCATCTGTTTGGGGGTCCCTGGCCTGAAAAACGTTGAAGACCCCTGGTTTAGAGCATTTATTTGCAGAAAATGACAAATGGTCAAAATAACAAAAAAAGATGCATGTTTTCAGACCTCAGACAATGCAAAGAAACAATTGATCAAATTCATTTTAAAACAACATAATACTAATGTTTACACTTAAGAAGAGTTCAGAAATCAATATTTGCTGCAATAACCCTTATTTTTAATCACAGCTTGGCATGCTCTCCACAAGTCTTTCACATTGTTCTTGGGTGACTTTATTCCACTCCTGGTGCAAGAACTGAAGTAGCTCAGCTTTGTGTTAGAATTCAACAGACGCTGGAATGGAATGGAATGGCTGTAATACATGTAGAGAAAAAAAATGCAATGGTCTCTTATTTTTTTCCAGAGCTGTAGATGTGTGAATCAGTTCAGTGTTGTTATTTGTATCTAGCAATACACAATTACTATTTTCCATTAATAATTGTAAGAAAGAATCATTCCCACTTTTTAAAGATTGTGTACACCTCAAAACACAGCCAATTCATATGTTTCATCTGCTCTAGTTGCATAAATTGTCATACGGTAATTAAGAACACTGCACATTATTTATCAAAAAGCTATATTGGTTGGTTTTCTCTTTAAATTGAAAATATGATCTTGGCTCATTACTATCAGTGTGAACTTAGTAAAGTGCATCTAATAGCAAAATCTGTATAAATGTGTCTGCTCAATGCACAGATGAGATGACCGCCTTCACACCCAGTCCCCATGTTGACAACCACATTAAGCAAACGTCCTCAGACCCCACGTCCGGTCAGGATGGAGCGGAGAGGTGCGGCTCTCTGCACCTGAGCGACAGTCCGGAGAGCTGGGGGTCTGAGCGGGCGGGGCACTGGGGTCTGGGTTGTGGAGAGGGGGCGGAGCTGCTCTACGGACACTACCACGGCTACGGAGACACGGCGGAGGAGCTGATTGTTTACACGCAACCTGATCACATCGCTATGACAACATGACCACAGGATACGCAAGGGTGTTAAAGTTCACTCAAGTTTGTTTGCTATTTGAGGTTACATTTCTGTAGCATAAAGTTCTTAAGCCTAGCTTTTTCAGATTTGATTGCTTCAACCATTCCCCATTTTGACTAAAGCAGCTAGTAAATGAAAAGAAGATATAATCAAAAAATGTGGGAAGATGTATTATAAACTTATAAACTACCAGCCCTATCTGAAAATGCTAAATGTTAAAATGTACGTCATGTCTAGAAAAGGGACTCCAACCAGGGATATTCTGGTTTGGGAGAATTGCACTGACATTCTAAGAAAGATACTCTAAAAATGTTCCTAATACTTGAATCCCAGATATTCAAAATAATATAATTAAAATAGAAAATGGAAAGTAAAACTGTAGCTGAAGTATCCTGCTACAGTCACACACAGCGTTCTCAGACATTGTGATTAATGCACTATAATGAATTTATGGAAAAAGTTGATTAAAAAAAGCGACATACATTCAGTTTTCAAATCGGTAATTAAATAAAAATGTTAAGACCTTATGAATGTTGTAAAATGTATTAAATTTATGCAATGTTTTTCAATCAGATTCCCCCCAAAAGCACTTTGAAATCTAACTGTACTGTATTTGAAAGAAAATTCAACAAGGGGGGGAGGAGGAGCTGTTTATTTTGAAATAAACCTACTTTGATACATCGGCCTGTAATAATGACCTTTTGCTTCAACACTATTGTAATGAAAATGTGTTTGCACTATTGCTTTAGCTTTGGCACATGAGGGATAATGTATTGTACTGTTCAGAAGCCAGCTTTAGATTTGCCATTTGTATTAATTGACAATAGAAAGTTCTGGTTTGGTAGTTGGCGCTGATGAGACCTATAAGCCAACATTTCAGTTTTGTATTTCTGTACTTTGTAACAGTTTGTATATTAAAACAATTCAGTATTAAAATTTCTTAAAAATATATATTTGACTTGTATTTTTTTCACCAGGGAATGTAATTAAACGTAAAAAGTATTTAGATTTTTGCATTTTGGAAACAATTGTATTTGGCAAATGTATTCAAACCAATACTAAAGCTTGCAACTAATAACTAAGCAACAAAGAAAATGAATCAGTATCAGCAGATATGGGTGGTACTCAGTTACATTTGCGTAACATTTTCAAAGAAATGTAACTTCAGAGATTTCTAGCAGCATACTTTTACTCCTACTTGAACATTTTTTATTGAAGTAACAGTATAAGTGACAAAAGTTTTATGTTGACAATATGAAATGATTTGAACATTTCTGGTTTTCACACTGCTCCTTCAGATATGATTTAGTTTCTAATTTTTGTGTCTATCCTGAAAATAGATTTGTGCATGAATGAATGTTTTGTCCTTCACAGTTGAGTTCATAAGTTTATTAAATCATACACTCATGTACAGTATGTGTAAACCATATTCACAATAGCTCCTAAATCATTAATACTAAATATCTGGATAAAACATTTCAGCAAAAGTCTATGGAACTTTTATGTTCTGACCAGGTCCATTTTAAGCGTCTTCTGTATACTGGCAATGCTAGCATCCAGAGCAGCTAGCCCGTCTCTGAACGCAGCCTCGTCTTGAGTGTTGAAGCTGGACTCTGATTGGACGCTCCAGTCGCTGATCACAGAGGCCACATCGTGCTCAGGCCCCTGGTTCGGCCCCTGGTTCGGCCCCTGGTTCGGCCCCTGGTCCGACCCCGAGGGGCAGGGGGGGTGTGAGGGTCGGCTCCGCTGCAGTGACAGTAGGTACTGGGTGATGTGCTCTTGGGCGGGCCCTGGTGGACACACGGGCTGGTTGTCAGGCGTGGGGGTCTTCGAATCTAAACTGTCAATTATTCTGGAAGGAGGAAAGCAGAGAAAGGCTAAAATTTAAAAAAAATTAAAAATTTCTTTCTGCCCGGTTCTGGTGCTGACGAAAGTAGGTCCGGCAAGTTATCCAGGACAGTTAATAAAGCTTGTATTTCTTCTCAAAACAATATCTGTCCAAAAAGTGATATATTTGCATCACAAACAGTTGCCTACAAAAAAGTCAGAAGTCTTAATCGCTTGGTGCCATTTTCTCTCAATACCTATCACTCCGCGCCTATTATTATTATTAGCCTGTTCACTTGTAAACATCGCCACTTACAAGTGAACAGACTAATAATAATTAGTGCTGTCAGGTGATTAAAAAAAAAAAACTAATTAATTACAGGATTTGTAATTAATCGAATTAATCGCATTAAAAAAAAAAAAATTTTTTAGGTGGTTTATTGTGCTTTCCCACAGTGCAAAAAAGGTGTCAAACGTGTGATTTATAGTGGTACAGTGAAAAGAATGCAGATTTCCCCTTTAAGTCTTTCAGTCTTTCACTCACTCTTTCAGTGCACGTTACCTCCAGTGTAACCAAGACAAGACTGCTGTACACCCCCATTCACCTCCCACATTACGTAACATTCATTTGAAAGCTCATTTAGGCTACACCATTCCACTAGCCTATTAAATAGCGAATATTTCTGGTGCACGTGAGCACGTACAGTAGCTTTCATGCAACGTCAATAAATAATATACACAGCTTCAAATATACAGAGAATACAAATAATTGTCCGTGTAAATTACTCATGGCTCACCTGACCCCCGGCGCGGATGTGTCCGTACCATCGCACGGAGGAGGAGGGAGGAGGCGGCGGCACCGCGGGGTGAGTAAATGATCGGGTTTAGCGTGATTTGGATGGGCAAAACTAACGCTTCTTAAGTGTGCACCCTTAGTCACGGCAGAACACGCTGGAGAGGTTATGGTAATTGAAACAGGACTTCAGCTCAAGACCTCAGATGAAAGTCAATACTTTTATGGCAGAGATGGTCTCTCAGTTCAGTAATAAACCTGAAGTTGAAGAAACTGTGAGCTCCAAACCCCAGTCCTCTGCTCCAGGAGAGGTGGGCTGTGACCTGTGCCCAGAGCCGAGGCTCAGAGCCTGCCTGGTGTGTCTGACCTCGTACTGTCAGAGCCACCTGCAGCCCCATCTCACAAACCCCCGTCTGAAGAGGCACCACGCGCTGAATAGTTCAGCCGCAGCAGATACGGAAACGGCCGCGCGCGTCTTCACGTGCTCTCCGCAGCGTCTTCACGTGCTCTCCGCGGGGACAGGACAGGGGGCTTAGAAACGGATCTGCTCCGTCACATTTTTATAAATAAACTCGCCGTTCAAAGGCCCCGCACGCCAAATTTAAAATGCGCGCGCATTGAATTGCGCTCATAATTAATTGCGTTAATTTTTATAACGCGTTAATTAGCAGTGTAATTAATTAATCTAATTAACGCGTTAAACTGACAGCCCTAATAATAATAATAGGCACGCAGTGATACGACTCGAGAGAAAATAGCACCAAGCGATTTAGACTTCTGACTTTTTCGTGTACCGTTTTGTGACGCAAATATATCACCTTTTGGACAAATATTAACTGTCCTGGCTAACTTGCCGGACCTACTTTCGTCAGCTCCAAAACCGGGCAGAAACTCGGCTCACAGGACACAGTCAGCGATAAGTCAGTGTTAATGCACAATACTGCTGAAGGGGATGCCATTCAGATTCACATCAAAAACCCCAAACTACCCCTTTAAACGAGTTAATGCACAATGCAACTTTTCTGGTCAAGGGACCGTTGCCCGCTTTGTTATGGGGATATGACTGCTTTGCCTGGAAAGTTCCACAGTACAACATTAAATTGATCTACCTACATGGATATTAAATGACACCACTGGCCAAAGTCAGATCTGTGGAGAAGTGACTCTGCTCACATTAAGAAATGTGTGTTTTTCATTTTTGAGCAATTAAATAGATGCAATTAAATAAATGTGAGATAACCTTAATGCCATACTGCGGGACATGATCAAAAGTTGAATAGTGCACCTTTAAATAGCATCCATTCTCCACTACTTCCTTACCTCTGGAGTGTCTCTACCTCCTGCTGTTTCTGCTGTAGCATTGCCTCCAGGTTAAACTTGTCCTGTAGAGTTGCCCTCAGCCTTGCCCTGGTGCTCTCCACCTCTGTCCACACAGAACCACACATTTTACAACACAGGAAATTACACAGGCACTACTCGAATCTGTGTTCACATATCACACAGTATCCAGTGTGTTTAAGGGCGTTTTCACATATAGTCCACTTTAACTCAGTCGTCTGTATGTGGACCAAAAAGTGAACCAACAGAAAAAGAACTCAGTTGGTTTTGTGCTCAGATTGTGAGTTTATTACAAAGAGGACCGGGTTCTCTTTCTCGTCCACTTGAGCTTTGATGGGCCCCAATCCCCTTTCTGTTCACACCAGGTCCTCTAGAGCCCCAGGTCCTCCAGAGCTCCAGGTCCTCTAGAGCAGAGGTCTTCAACAGGGGGGTCGCGACCCCTAGGGGGGTCACGGAGGTACTGCAGGGGGGGGTCGCGAAATCTTTTTTTTTTTTCACTTATAATAATATAATTTTATATTTTATAGTGTAAAATACAGTATTAACCTGTGTATTATTTCCTTGTATTGGATGTACCATAACAGAGTAGCAATGTTTACACATGACACTAAGCTCAATTTAATATAAAACACAGTTCTATGCCGTATATATAGTAGGGGGTCCCTGGCCCAGTTCGCCATCTGTTTGGGGGTCCCTGGCCTGAAAAACGTTGAAGACCCCTGCTCTAGAGCTCTCAGTCCCCCAATGCACTGAATTCTGGGTATACTGGGAATTCTGGGTAAGAATCACTTGAAACAAATTGTCTGCTGCAACGCTTACCCTCCTGTGTTTTTTAAAATGAAATTTGCTCGCATTCACCTGCAAAAGAGAGCTATTCAGATTACATATGATTTAATTGTATTTGCGTTGGCACGGCCAGCCATGTTTACAGCGTGTTCCCAGTAACACTCACGTGACATATCTACGGCAAGCGAAGGTGGTTACAATACACTGAAAAAGGCGAAGAGAACCTGATGCGCTTTGTGTTCACAGTACGCAGATTAGGTGAACTGTACCGCTGACGTTTTAGTGAACTGTACTGAGACCCTCCTGAGAAAGGTCTCAGGTTTCAGGGGGGTCTGGGTACAGTTGGAGCACTCACATATGCACAAAAAATGCTGAGTCATCGGTCTGAGTTTGTTTAAATGGTGTGAAAACACCCTGTGTCCAACCTGTTTTAAGGCTGATGCTCTCCTCCTCTCTGCTCTGTAATCTGCTCGCAGTCTCCTGGAGGCTTTTTCGCACTTGAGACAGCTCCTGCTCTGCTGCACTGAGCTGTCCCTGTAAACTCAGCACTGATCACAAGCATTAGATTTGTGATTATTTACACACAAAAAAGTACTCTGTTGTACTTTTTAAAACTGAACCTTGTGAGTTTAGGCGCTGCTGTGTTGCCTCTTGGTCCTGAAGATGCTGGTTCAAAGATTTCACCTGTCTGGAGAGCACACAGAGGCAATGACGTGCGGACAGCTCGAGGAAATACAGATAGATTTACTTCTGATTCAACAACAGT
The DNA here is from genome assembly GCA_036785185.1 of Paratrypauchen microcephalus. Classification (NCBI taxonomy): domain Eukaryota; kingdom Metazoa; phylum Chordata; class Actinopteri; order Gobiiformes; family Gobiidae; genus Paratrypauchen; species Paratrypauchen microcephalus. Next base: position 881,744 of record JAVJIX010000124.1, on the reverse strand, counting down.
GAGCTGCTATTGAAATCAAAATCATTTAAGATTATACCCAAGTTGTAACTTTTCAGGTGGAGGTGGCCACTAATTGTTTGTCTCCATGGAGATGTTATTGCTATGCCTGGAATATTCCACAGTATAGCATTATGCATTTCTATGGAGATAGCATTAGGCAAGGTTTACAGGTCAGATTTGTGGAAAGGCTTGCACTAAGAATGCATCAACACACATAATTAAACAGATGCAAGATAAATACGTTTAATGCCGTACTGCGGAACATTTCAGGCAAAGAGACAAGCAGGTGGCAGACCCTTCACCAGAAAAGTTACACTAGGTTGTTAGCGTTATGAAACATGCTATGGTGTTACCTCTCTAGCTGGATGTCTGTGCCATCAGTCTGGCCCTTGTTGGTGCTTGGGTCTTGGTTCTGACTCGTACTGGGGCCCTGGTTTTTGATGTTTTCAGAGGTGAGAACAGAGGACACAGTCCGCTCCAGCAAATGCAAATATGTCTGAGCAGAGTCTCCTACAAAAAACACCACAATTTCAAAAGAGAATATGTGACATTACAATTGTAGATATGCTTGGTTTTATTTACCACGAAATATATCTAATAATCAGACTAAGGCATGGAGAATGTGTAGTGTCTTCATTCTGACCATTTTCAGTAATAGACTGTGTTGTATAGTGGTTTAGCAGGGACATACAGTGTACTCTCCAAATTTGATGTTTAGGCCCTGTCCCCACGACAACGTTTTTTGGAGGAAACGGAGAAGTTTGTGTGCGTTTGGGCCTGCCGTCCAGACGGCGCCGGCGTTTTTGGGGGCGAGAACGGAGTTTTTCAAAAACGGGTTCCAGAGTGGAGAAGTCGGAGAACGCCCCCATAGTCACATAGAAAACACTTTTGTTTTTGGCACTCAGTCAAAGTCTCACCTCCCTTTGCTCTCCACAAAGTCACTCACACTTGAGAGCGCTATCACAACACATCAGCATGGATCCCGCTAATGAAACTACTGCACATCACATCAGGTTTGTCACGCTGCTGTATATGGATTTGTTAGAATTGCCATGTGGGAGCATGGATGACGTTGAGCACTGACAGAAACTTACAGTTAACTGTAAAGAGGGTTTGAATAGGGCCCAGGAGAGAAAGCTAAATTACTGAAACATGCATGGATGACATTTACAACGTCTTCAGGCATGTTTTAAGGGAATATAAGGGAATATTATAGAAGGCCCAAAAAAAGTCAATTTTGCATATTACCTTCCCCTTTAATAACGTTTGTGTAATATATTTCAAAACTGAGGCTTCTACACCCTGTTCTGAAATCTAAATCCTTACCAACCATCAGCGTTTTCAGTTCTCCCAGCAGACACTTCACTCTTGTCATTTTGCTCTCCTCCCCCTCCCCTACCCCCGCTGGCCCGGGGTCCCTCTCGGGCACACAGTCCAGCCCAGTGTGGGTGTGAGCAGGGGGCGCAGGCGAGCACAGAGGCTGGGGCTTCAGCGCTTTGGATGGCGTCTTAAGCAGGTGGGTTTTCCTCACTGGGGGGTGGAGCTTGACACCATAGTGGGGAGGAGCAGGGCTACGTTGGGGCGTGGTCGCAACCGGTTTGGTTGTGGATTTCCGGCGGACTACCTGAGCATTCCGAGGATTTGAAACTGAAAGGATGAAATAACAGACTCCATTACACAGATCAACATTATTTGACATTGTGCCCTTTCCTACACCATTATATACACAACAAAATAAAGTTTGCGTCAGGGTGGATTTCCTCTACGCACTACAGTGCCCCCCATCAACCATGCAGAATGGGTCAAATCCTAAAGTAGTCCTGCCCAAGACTAGCTCAAGATCTGGAGATGGGTCCCACTGCTCCTGATAGGCTGTCCCAGATGGGTCAAAAGCAGAGGACACATTTGATTACAGGAATAATTAAGTGTAGCGTACCGTTTTTTGTTTTGTTTTATTTAACCATTATTTAATTTAAACAAATAAACTTACTATTCTCTTTTCGGTGGCCAAGACAGCAGCACAGATCAGATCAGACAATACACATATTACAAGAATCTGTTAGCTAAACGGGGTTACAAACTATAGATTACCAAGCCTTTTTGCAATAATTTGAGCTATTGGAACCAGCAGTTTTACTTTCCAGTTTTTTGTAAACTATTCCATTTTGTGGGTACAAAATACTAAAGCTACTTAACCTGTTTCTGGTAACCTTAACGAATAGATTCAACTCTCTTTTGATAAAATAGAGTTGAATCTACTCTGTTTAGCTGATAAGTATATTTAACGGTCCACATGTTCGATATACAGTGGTACCTCACCTTACGAAATTAATTTGTTCCAGAAGTGGTTTCGTAACGTGAAAAATTCATAAGTTGAGTAGCTATTTCAATGGAAAAAGCCTGATTCGTTCCAAGGCCCCGATCCAAGTTTTTTTTTTTTATAGTGTAACTTTTTTTATAGTGTAACAATGTGTTCTGCGTCCTGATTGGTTTCTCAGACTGGATTTAAACTTTTCTCACGTTTGTCTCTCGTTTAAACACTCAAACTTTCATAGATTTTCAACAAAACGTATCAATATTGAAATGTGGGGGGAAGCGGGAGGGGGGAGAAAACTGCGCGGACACGTGTGCGCAGCATGACCCGGCGCAGAGCTGACAGCAGGACTAGACCAAGGTCTAAACCTGGACTAGACCAGGACTAAACCTGGACTAAACCAGGTGGATTAAAGCGCCGTGTGCGGGTCTATTTCCTGGTTTCTCACGAGTCACAGCTGAGGCAAGCAGTGAGGAGGAGACTGCAGGGAGAAGGGGACTGCACGCAGTCTGAGCGCGGCTCCTACTGGTTTAGTCCAGGTTTAGTCCTGTTTTAGGCCAGACCACCGCGGCTCCTCTAGACGAGGTCTAGACCACCGCGGCTCTTGCATGGCTCTCGCTCACATGCGCTCAGACTGTGTGTGGTCCCCTCCTCGCTGCGGTCCCCTCCTCGCTGCGGTCCCCTCCTCGCTGCTCGCCTCAGCTGTGACTCGTGAGAAACCAGGAAATAGACCCGCACGCGGCGCTTTAATCCACCTGGTCTAGTCCTGGTTTAGTCCTGGTCCAGTCCAGGTTTAGACCTTGGTCTAGACCTGCTGTCAGCCCCCCGCCGGGTCATGTGCGCTATCACACACGTGTCAGAGCGCAGTTTTCTCCCCCCTCCCGCTTCCCCCCACACTTCACTATTAATACGTTTTGTTGAAAATCTATGAAAGTTTGAGTGTTTAAACAGAGACAAATGTGAGAAAAGTTTAAATCCAGTCTGAGAAAAGCGTATAATGTGTGTGGCTGAGCGCGCATTATTTCAATTTTTGAGATTTCGCGTTTCGTAACTTGAATTTTCTTTCGTATCTAGAGACAAAAATTTACCGTGAAGGCGTTTCATATCTTGAAATTTTCGTTTGTTGGGTCATTCGTAAGGTGAGGTACCACTGTATTCAATTTCGACTGGGGCAACCTGCAGTACACCAGCTCATCCCAACACATACGTAAACCGTTGGTGTTATTCGGACCTGACTTGGGGAGCGACCTCCTGATGGCCTTCTTCCCAGTGGGAGTGTGAGGTCGCATTTTGAGCACCGCATCCTTCACCGCTCTGTCCTGCTTTGGTACTGCATCTATGACATAACACAAACAGGTTAAGACGAGATCCACGGACATAAACACGTTCATTTAGGTTGATTATTAAAAACCTTGGTTATCACACTGGAGGATGTCACTGAGGAGAGCAGCACAGCGGTCCAGACCTCTGTGGAGGGTGGCCACCTTAAGAATCAACATTTCACAGAACAATTGATACCGGTATATTAAAAATGGAATTATATCAAATATTTGTATTAGTTTCAAGCTGAAATAAAATACATGTACCTGGTCTTCTGACTCTGGGGAGTACAGGGAGTAAGCAGTTTCTGGCCTGGATTTAGGAGATCCTCTAAAACAAGTAAGCAGAATATGCAAAAAAAAAAAAAAGTCACAAAGAGTTAGGCTAAGCAACTGTGCCATATTAACGTTACAAAGAATATCTAACTCAACACTAGACTGTGCTGTAAAGTTTATGATCAGGGTTAGTGTTGTTGTCTTACCTGGTCTTTGCTGCTTGTATCTTGCTAGCTCCAGTTAGCCTGCCCGAAGTCACCATCTTTACACAAGAGATTCGTTCAGCAGGAGAAGGGGAAGCCTTTTACTCCGAGTCAGAAATCACCTACCTGACTCCTCACGGGGGCTCTGGGGACAGACATGGCGCCGCTGGAACAGACACGAAGCTACAACATTGTTTTGGTTTGGCGACTTAACTCAAGCCGCGGAGAGCTGCAAGAGTCACTGTTGGGCGTTTTCTGACACAAGTTACACGCTTCTCCACAAGGGTAAAACAGAAGATTCAAAACAGGAACCAGATCTGTAACTGACCAATTATCTGGCAGTACACCGGTGTTCTGGCGAAACATCGGCCCCGTTTGGGCGGAAACAGTACACCGGAAACAGTAGGCCTATGGCAAACTTTTTTCAAGTCTCATGCCAGCTTATTTTTTTTATATATATATTTTATAATTGTCTAATTTATGTTAATAGAGTAGTAATATTTAAATAATAAAAAAGACACTTTGATTTTGCTTTTATGATTTTATTCTTCACATCTCAAAACAGAAATACTTAAATTGACATTAGATGCCATGTTTTTGTTTTTCAAACATGCGCTCTATAAAATTTAACACACAAAGCAAACTAAAACTTTTCAACTTTAAGGATTGTAGAAAAATATCCATCAAACTGAACAGGATTATATTACTGTATAAAGTAAGCACTAAAACATGATACAAGAGTCTAGCCCCAGTCCTCTGTTGCGGCCTGGCTGCTGCTGTCATTCTGGAAGGATGTGGTCTGGGCGCTCTGGGGAAAAAAAACAGACCAGGTCAAATCAAACTCACAAACAATGAATTATAACCCGTGTTCTGTACCTTCCTCGAGTCGGTGGCTCCAAAGCCCCTCATAGCGGGTCCCGCAGAGCCTGGTCCACTGAAAGCATTCTCCTCCAACCAGGAGGGGACCGTCTGCTGGGCCTGTAACCACAAACACACCATGACACATGGCCTAAGAGCAAGAATGAACACTGAAGAGTATTTAAAGCAGTGCAGACCTTAGACAGGATAGAGATGAGGGAGCGGGCTAGTTGACCATCATTGTCTGGGTCAAAGAAGGACACTGCTCGGCCAATATTCCCACAACGGCCTGTCCTCCCGATGCGGTGCACATACTCATCTATGTTATTGGGGAGGTCAAAGTTGACCACATGCTGCACATCTGGGATGTCTAGACCTCGAGCAGCCACTGAGGTGGCCACCAAGACAGGACACTTCCCTGAGCGGAAGTCTAACAGAGCTTGCTCTCGCTCCCGCTGTTCCCGATCTCTACATGTACAAACATGGCAGCAAAATTAAGTAATCCCCACATCACCATAATATTAACAGTGAACACAGCTTTACTCACCCATGAATACTAGTGGTGGGGACCTTCTCCTGGCACAAAAAGGCAGCAATGAAATCTGCTCCTCTCTTTGTCTCTACAAAGACCATAGTGCGTTCGGTTCCTAAAATCAGAATTTTTTTGCAATTTCAAATAATCATATGGTTATGATACAATATGAAAAATCTGCCCAATACCTGTCGCTTTAAGAATCTCTAGAAGTTTCTCCCTCTTTAAAAACTTTGTGACCTCAACTAACTCCTGCTGCACATCAGTACAGGCTCCACCCACAATTCCCACAGCAAGAAACAAGTAGTCTGTTCTGAGGAATTCCGCTGCCAGCCTAAAGACAAAATGTCAAAGTTTCTCAGAATACACATACAGGAGTGTTTGTGTTCATACTTTTGGATATCCTCTGGGTATGTGGCGCTGAACATCAAGGTCTGCCTGTCCTCTTTAGCAGGCATTCCCGGGGAGCCCACCAGGCGTCTTATGTCCGGCTCAAAGCCCATGTCCAACATTCTGTCAGCCTCATCCAATACAAGGTACTGTATTTTTGTCAGGCCAACCTGAAAAACCACATCTGCTCAGAACAACTGTCACTATCATTATTCAAAGTCAGTCTGTAAAACTGTTACCTTTCCCCTGTTAATCATATCCAACAGTCTTCCTGGCGTTCCACACAGTACATTACTTCCTCTGCACAGTTCTCTGATCTGGTATCCAATGTTTACTCCTCCATATACCACAACAGGCCGGACACAAGTTCTGAAGTGCACAAAAAAGTACACTTAATGCTGAAAAGTTTTAGACAATCATTCAGTTTTAATTCTAACAGTAAATGAGGACAATACCCGTAGGCAAACTTCCTCGCCTCAAGGTAGATTTGGTTGATGAGCTCTCTGGTGGGGGCCACTATAATGGCCTGGGGCTCCTGTAGTTCACTGAACTGACTCGCTGCTACTCCGTCAGCCATGAGCTGCTGGAGGATGGGCAGCAGGAACGCCGCCTGGACACAACAGTAATTCCACAGCAATACGAGATAATATACTATAGCTCTAAGGAGCGCTCACCGTTTTCCCAGAGCCAGTCTGGGCACAGGCCATCAGATCTCTGCCTGCTGAGATGATGGGGATGCCATGTTTCTGAACAGGGGTGGGCTTGACATAACCTGATTTAGCCACATTCCTCTTCAAAGACTCACACAGCCCAATCTCTTCAAAACTCTTAACACATTTACAACATTAAGAAAATTTCAATCATCACTGAGCAAGCACAAGTTATACTGACATCAACTCACCATGACAGCCTGAGGGGGGTCGTTTCCACCAACCTGAACCATGATCTCATCATATTTGTCAAAGTTGATTCCAGACTCATAATGAGAGAAAACTGTGTCCTCATCGTCAGGGAGGCTGGGAGGAATGTATGTAACCCTTGGCTCTGTAATGAAGTTATTCTTAACATTTTTACTAGCCTGTATTTTAAACCAGTGTTTAATGGCTCACTTTCTCCGTCGCCTGGCTCATCCTGCTTGTCACCTCCTGCAGAGAAAGTTTGTACAAGTTTACTCCATATGTCAAACTAAACCAAACATTTGCATACCTTGTGATGAAAAAGGTTCTTTGTCATATCCTCTGTATCCTGGAAGGCACCAATTTAGTATAATAAAAAGTGTATTATATACAATATACATATATATAAATAACTTGCCTCCTCCAAATCCACGACGACCATATTGGTCATGCCCTTTGAAACAGACATTTAATATTATGTGAACCATTTCAAGTATAGTTTTGACTGGATAAGACTACCTGAGACAAAGCCTCCATGGCCTCCTCTACTCTCTCGTCCTCCTTTGCTCCTGCCTCTGAAGCCTGTTCAGAAAGACCGTTAGAACTCCCAGGTGTTAATAACACAATATACTGCAGGTGCTCATATTACCACCATCAGAACCACCGTCATAGTCATCTGAAGGGGAAAAAAAAAGTCAATATAAAAATGAAGCTATAATGTAAATATTGTAATTAAATACCAATTACCATTCAAATCTTCACTGTTTGATCTGCCAAATCCACGGCTTCGACCTGAGAAAAAGATACTTGTACATATAAGGGAGGTCAGATGTAAACAGGACTTTGAAATTCACAAATTTTGTTGTCACCTCTGCTCACTCTTTCCCGAAATCCTCCTCTGTCACCACCACCGCCACTTTTGTTCCAGCCAGCAGCTTCTTGACAGAGAAATAAATTACAAAAATTAACTTGGTAATTATTGAAATATAACCTCAAAACATACATTTCCAAACTTACCATCAGTATTTCCATTCTCATCTCCATCTGCAAATTAAAGCAACATTAGCAAAGCAATTCTATACAGTTCAGGGCAATTTACAACTTTTATTACAAGATATTGATTTAGACATTACCATTAAATGATTTGAAGCCACCCCTCCTTCCACGTCCCCTGGCCCCTCGGCCTACAACAGCAATGCCCACAGTCAGAACTGAAGAAGTAGCTTGGATGAGCTGCGAAACATCTTCGACCAAATAAACTTTGTCCAGTTGACAAACTGAATTTCTCCTTTTTTGCCAATGCCCACAGTGACAAATGCAATGCACAATTACAACAGGGATTCAATTACAATATACACTTACCTCTTCCAAACCTTTCTTCATTGTTATTGTTCAAGAAATCTTTCTTAGAGTCTAAAAAAAATAGAAAACGCTTTAATTTTTTGCTCAAATTCATCAAGTTCAATAAATGTATAATGAAACCAAACTGTCGAACCACTATTTGGCTGGTTGTCAAAGAAGGATGTGCTTGAAGTTATGGTTGTCTGGGGAAAAAATAAAATGTAACAATACATTTTGCACCTGTTGCCTTTTAGGGAGACCAAATTCTCTAGCTCACCTCTTCTTCCCATTCGTTGCTCATGACTGCGCCTAAGACACACAAGCACATGAAACAACAAAATAAAGATAGAAATACACTTATATTTATGAATGAAGGTTTGGCAGCGGTGAAATGTACAACCTTCAAGAACAAAAGTAGCGGAGCAATGCATTTGGACTGCCGGACCACGTGTAGTTAGCATAGCACTTTCGCCGGTCTGGTGCAATTTTTGATCCGAGTCAACGGGGATGACGAAATTAGTAAGGAACAGTGTCATTTACACGTTTGTAACAAGGTCCCTAAGAGTTTAAAGTTTTGTTTTTTTAAGATAAAAGTTCTTGGCAGCTAGTTTTTTAAAACTAAGTAGCATTTAGTAGCACAAGTCGGCTAATGGCGCTAAGGCACGTGCACGGACTTTGCATCGAATTTGGATAAAAAACAGATAAAATACACGCAAATTCTTATGTAAAATTATACAAAAGTCACATAATTACAACAATAAACACTTACATGTAGACAAGGGTGCCTTTGGGTGTTTTTATGCTGCCGTTTGGAGGACGTTTCGCTGCAGTCGTCAGCCTTCAGGGGTGAATTTGCTCAAAGACGCACGGTCAAGTCACTGCGCCACGAGGACAACGAGTCTCGTCCAATCACAGAGCCCAAATTTTTGACTGGCGTATCTCTCTACCAATCATATTGCGTATTACATTTACCAGCGCAGAAAGTAGTCAGTCCAGAAAAAGTTAGTTTTTATGGATTATATTATAAGTAAATACAATTATAATTTTTGATGACGATTAGTGATGAAAACCTAAATTGGTAAATACTCCTTTATACGATGTACAGTACTGTATCCAATTTAGTGTATTTGCACGTGTTTACAGTTCTGTATGATTAGGGTCAATAATAATAAGCAATATAAACCAATATTTCCCATAAACTTTGTGACCGTTTAGCAGAAATAACTTTAATTTGAATAATGTAAGTTACTGTCTTTCATTTATTAAAGTAGATTATATATATAGTATATATATATGTATATATATACAGTATATATATATACAGTATATATATATATATATATATATATATATATATATATATATATATATATATATATATATATATATATATATATATATATATATATATAAGTGTGTGTGTGTGTGTGTGTGTGTTCAAAAAATGTAGTGTCAGTGTTTTCCATAGATTCTGGAGAGAATCTTTTAGATTTCCTTTTAATGGAGAATAAATTACGTTTATTGCCTGTCTTTAATCTTAAAGTCTTATCAGTCTTAATCTTACAGTCCTTTTGGCCGGGTATATCGTTACATTCAAATGTTTATGATGTTCCCACCCACGGCACGGTAGTGCTCTTGCTTCACAGCAAGAAGGTTCCGGGTTCGATCCCCGGGTTGCCCAGGCCTTTCTGTGTGTGTTCTGTGTGGAGTTTGCATGCATGGTCTGGGTTCGATCCCCGGGTTGCCTGGGCCTTTCTGTGTGGAGTTTGCATGTTCTCCCCATGTCTGGGTGGGTTTCTTCTGGGCACTCTGGTTTCCCCCACCAACCCAAAACATGCACCATAGGTAAAATCCTCCATCTTAGGCCCTGACCAAACCAAAGCAAGAAGATCATGGAGATGGTCCCCGGGCGCAGGAATGTGTCGCCCACTGCTCCTAATATATATACTGTATATAGGATGGGTTAAAATGCAGAGAAGAATTTCTCCAGTGTGAGATCAATAAAGTTCTCTTCTTCTTTACACAGATATAGGGAGCAAACTTTACTTTTTTTTTTTATACCTGCCTGTCAAAGCCTGATCCCATTAGATCTCAGAAGCTAAGCACCTGGGTAGTACTTGGATGGGAGACCGCTGGGAATTCCAGGTGCCACAGTGGCACAGTTGCAAAAAAACTGTTGTTGTGTCCTTGCAAGACACTTTACCCACATTGCCTAGTATGAAAGTGGTGTATGCGTGAGTGTTGGAGGTGGTCAGAGGGGCCGATGGCGCAGATTGGCAGCCTCGCTTCCGTCAGTCTGCCCCACGGCAGCTGTGTCTACAGAAAGTAGCTTATCACCACCAAGTGTGGACTGAATGAACAATGAACTGTAAAGCGCTTTGGGTGTCATGAAAGGCGCTATATAAATGCTATGCATTAATTACGGTGTGGGCTGCTGGAGCAGCAGCATCACAGAGAGGGAGAAGAAGAAGCTGGACAAGGTCATCAAGAAGTCCAGCTCTGTTCTGGGCTGTCCTCTGGACTCAGTGCAGGAGGTGGGGGACAAGAGGGTCCTGGCTAAGGTCACCTCTATGCTGGACCATGAGTCTCACCCCCTGCAGGACGCTCTGTCGGCTCTGGAGAGCAGCTTCAGTGACAGACTGATTCACCCTCACTGTGTGAAGGAGAGGTTTCGCAGGTCTTTCCTTCCTGCTGCTGTCAGACTGTACAACGAACACTGTTAACATGTCATTCAACTTTATCTGCACTACAATATTCAGCTATACTCGAGAGTCTATTTATAGGTCTATTTTTAAATTATTTAAGCCATTATTTATTATCTTGTTTTATTGCATGCTACTTTTTCCTGCTGTTCTTGATCTGTGCGTTGCAACACTGGTATTTCCCCACTGTGGGACTAATAAAGGCATATCTTATCTTATCTTATCTTATCTTATCTTATTCTTATTAATTAATTAATTTGATGCCAATGTATAATCCAGGTTGTAGACTATGGGGAAGAATTTTAGACTAAGGGGGTCACCATAGTCTCCTCTATTAGAATCAGAATCAGAAAGGTTTTATTGCCATATTAGTGAACATGTTCACAACATTAGTAAATTGCTTCGGTGCTTGGAGCGGAACGTAAACACTTAAAGGGATATGCCACCCCCAGGTCAAACTTGGGCATCTCCCCACAGTCCAGAGACTAAAATATGTGGTGGAAAGCGTTTTCCTGGTCACCCAGCCATTGTCCGAGTCTGTCAGCACTGACCGCCGCGCGCAGCTGCAGCTACTCCGCGTTAGACTGGAGTCTAACGTCGCCAGAGAAAGATTTCGGCCAAAAGGAATTAATTTGCTCAATGCTTTTCCCAATTACTTTCTGTGTAGTGCGCATTCATATCGAGTGCAAATAAATGTGCAAATCAACACGGAGAGCTTGACTTTGTCATTTTGGGTGGGAACTATTTTTCAGTGCGGAAAAAGAAAGCCGAAGCACACAGCACGCTGCCAGGGGAATCCCTGTTACGCACCAGGAAGAGAGTTCCCCTGTTGCGCAGCGGGGGGTTTGCACTCGATATGAATGCGCACTACACAGAAAGTAATTGGGAAACGCATTGAGCAAATGAATTCCTTTTGGCCGATATCTTTCTCTGGCGCCGTTAGACTCCAGTCTAACGCGGAGTAGCTGCAGATACCACAGCGGTCAGTGCTGACAGACTCGGACAATGGCTGGGTGAGCAGGAAAACGCTTTCCACCACTTATTTTAGTCTCTGAACTGTGGGGAGATGCCCAAGTTTGACCTGGGGGTGGCATATCCCTTTAACATGCAGCAAATAAAATAGAATAAAATAAAGTGGAAAACCAATAAGCTATAAATTAAAGGGAAACTCTGCACAATTGACCACAGAGTTTATAATAGAATAATATTAGAATAGTACTGTCAAAATGGACTGCCTCGTTGAAATGAGCTACCAGTAGCCTAAATCGACGACATCTATCTATTTACGCATCCCCGTCGAAATACGCTACCTTACGTTTTTTTGCTTACACTTGTATAGATTCAAAGCTAACCTCTGCAGTTTTACAAGATATGTCTTTAGATTCGAGTTTTTTTGGATTAGAGAGTTGTATGCTGTTTGCATACGGTAATCATACTAAGGCATAAAACCTTAGTCATGTAAAATTTCAACTTATATATGCGTAGGCAGTTCATTTTGACAGTCATATTGCATCAAATAAGGCTCTGACTGAAGGAAGCTCAGAGGTAGCACATTCTGACAGACCTATTGACCCATCAAATAGTGCTCCCACTGTAGAATCACAACCATTCACTCATTTATATGAATATGTGAAGAGGTAGCAAATCATGACAGACATATATCTTCACTCAAGTAATACATCCACTAAAAGTAGTATACCTCACCTTTGTGATACAGGGGACACTGAAGATGGGACAATTTCATGCAGTTCAATTTAAAACAATGTGCTTGTCTCTCATTCACGACGTATGAGGACAGGAAAAGGCACAACAGAAGAAACATTTATTTACAAAAATATATACAGTCCATCCAAGGAGGGAAATTTATCCCAACTGTGATGCCTCTAGGAGGGCACATGCGACCTCCAATCGAGCCTTCAAGACCTCTTCAGGGTGTGTCTTGATCGATGTGATGTCGCCGTTTTTCAGAATCTCTTCTACAAACTTCAAAATGCAATTTCAGGCATTGGATAGATATAAGAGAAAGAAATTACTGGAAACACTGAAATCTTTACCTTTAAAACCAAAATCCACACAGCTACTGCCATCTTGCTGCTTGTCATGAACAACAGTTTGAACAGTCCATTTCTGTCTTGGGACTTCACGGTCTGCCATCCTCAAGAAGTTCCTATCATTGTGTGAAAAGCATAACAAGCATATGCCATACATGAGACACATAAATCTATAAACATCTATAAATGTTTACCACATTCATGTTATTCCATCACATTCACATATTTATGTAGCAAACCCCTTAACCCCATAAAAATTGACCTCTGTTGCATGAGGTCAGCAGAAATTCCCATATATTATACATGCCAGAAATAGGTCTGAAGAAAATATAAGAAAGGCACTTACCACTAAAATCCAGTGAACACCTACATTTACTTGACAAATCCACATTTCTTCTGCTGGGAATTTCATCTGAATAATGGGATTCATACCAAAGTATTGTTAATTCAGGTTACTGGTGTTACATAATATGTATATACATAATAACAAAACAAATACACTCAACAAAAATATAAACGCAACACTTTTGTTTTTGCTGCCATTTTTCATGAGATGGACTTAAAGATCTAAAATCCATTCCAGATACACAATATTACCATTTCTCTCAAACATTGTTCACAAACATTGTTCTAAATGTGTGATAGTGAGCACTACTGCTTTGCTGAGATAATCCATCCCACCTCACAGGTGTGCCACATCAAGATGCTGATCTGACATCATGATTAGTGCACAGGTGTACCTTATAAAGGCCACTCTGAAATGTGCAGTTTTGTCTCACAGCAAAATGCCACAGATGTCACAAGCATTGAGTAAGCGTGCAATTGACATGCTGACAGCAGGAATGTCAACCAGATCTGTTGCTCGTGCATTGAATGTTCATTTCTCCACCATAAGCCGTCTCCAAAGGCGTTTCAGAGAATATGGCAGTACATCCAACCGGCCTCACAACCGCAAACCACGTGTAACCACACCAGCCCAGGACCGCCACATCCAGCAGGTCCACCTCCAAGATCGTCTGAGACCAGCCACTCGGACAGCTGCTGAAACAATTGGTTTGCATAACCAAACAATTTCTGCACAAACTGTCAGAAACAGTCTCAGGGAAGCTCAACAGCATGCTCGTCGTCCTCATCTGGGTCTTAACCTGACTCCAGATCGTCGCCGTTACAGACTTGAGTGGGCAAATGCTCACATTCGATGGCATCTGGCACGTTGGAGAGGTGTTCTCTTCATGGATGAATCACGGTTTACATTGTTCAGGGAAGATGGCAGACAGCGTGTGTGGCGTTGTGTGGGTGAGCGCTTTGCTGATGTCAATGTTGTGGATCGAGTGGCCCATGGTGGTGGTGGTGGGGTTATGGTATGGGCAGGCATCTGTTATGGATGAAGAACACAGGTGCATTTTATTGATGGCATTTTGAATGCACAGAGATACCGTGATGAGATCCTGAGGCCCATTGTTGTGCCATACATCCATGAACATCACCTCATGTTTCAGCAAGATAATGCACGGCCCCATGTTGCAAGGATCTGTACACAATTCGGCACGGTAGCAGAGTGGTTAGCGCTCTTGCTTCACAGCAAGAAGGTTCCGGGTTCGATCCCCGGGTCGCCCAGACCTTTCCGTGTGTGTTCTGTGTGGAGTTTGCATGCATGGTCTGGGTTCGATCCCCGGGTCGCCCGAGCCTTTCTGTGTGGAGTTTGCATGTTCTCCCCGTGTCTGGGTGGGTTTCCTCCGGGCACTCCGGTTTCCCCCACCAACCCAAAACATGCACCATAGGTACTCCAGCTTAGGTCCTGACCAAGCCGAAGCAAGAAGATCATGGAGATGGTCCCCGGGCGCCCTAATGTGTGTGCTGCCCACTGCTCCTAATATATGTATATATATATATGGGATGGGTTAAAATGCAGAGAAGAATTTCTCCAGTGTGAGATCAATAAAGTTCACTTCTTCTTCTTCTTCTTCAATTCTTGGAAGCTGAAAATGTCCCAGTTCTTGCATGGCCAGCATACTCACCGGACATGTCACCCATTGAGCATGTTTGGGATGTGCTTGAACGGCATATACGACAGCGTGTACCAGCTCCCACTAATATCCAGCAACTTCGCACAGCCATTAAAGAGGAGTGGACCAACATTCCACAGGCCACAATTGACAATCTGATAAACTCTATGCGAAGAAGATGTGTTGCACTGCATGAGGCAAATGGTGGTCACACCAGATACTGACTGGTTCTGAGTCCCCAGACCCCCAATAAAGCAAAAAAAAAAAAAAGAAAATGCACATTTCAGGGTGGTCTTTTATTGTGGGCAGTCTAAGGTACACCTGTGCACTAATCATGATGTCAGATCGGCATCTTGATGTGGCACACCTGTGAGGTGGCATGGATTGTCTCAGCAAAGCAGAAATGCTCACTATCACACATTTAGACAGATTTGTGAACAATGTTTGAGAGAAATGGTAATATTGTGTATCTGGAATGAATTTTAGACCTTTAAGTCCATCTCATAAAAAATGGGAGCAAAAACAAAAGTGTTGCGTTTATATTTTTGTTGAGTGTACATTACTTTTGTAAGAGGCTGAAATCTTCCGTTGAACAAACATCCAGCTATCACAGCACTGAGCTGATGAACGTTGAACTTCAGCTTCTACGTTCACAAAATAACAAAATACGATGTAATGAAAATGATAACGATGCAGTCAAATGTTAAATCCAAACTATTATCTAGGTATGGCCGTCTTGAACCAGGTGATTCCGCACTGTGTCGAAGCCCCAAAGCGCATGCTCTTCAAAACACTGTTTCAAAACACGATTTGAAACCCCTATGTCAAGTGACTAGTGTTTCATGAACCCTTGTTGTATCGCATGTGCTTCATCAGGGGGTGACGTGTCGAAGCTGGGTTTGATTGACAGAGGTTTCATTGACAGAGGTTTCAACGAACCACTGAACTGAAGTTTAAAAGAGGTGCTCGTGCTTCTGTCCTTTGTGGGTTTTGTGAAAGGAGAGACACAACTGCGATTGTGTGACATATTGACGTATTTTGAGACAGGCAAGTTATTTATTAAGTTATTAAGTTTATTAAGTTAGAGACAGCAGGGACACACGGAGTCTGTGGCAGGGCATCCAGAACATCACGGACTACAAACCCTTGCCACAGACCTGTGACAATAATATCACCCTGCTCAATGACCTCAACAGCTTCTTTGCACGGTTTGAGGCAGGAAATGACACCCGGCCCCAAAAAACTCCACCACCTCCCCACGACCAGCCCCTGTGTGTGTCTGCAGCCAGCGTGAAGAGGACACTCTCCAGGATCAACACCCGCAAGGCTGCAGGCCCGGACAACATTCCTGGTCGTGTGTTGAAAGACTGTGCAGAGGAGCTCAAGGATGTCTTCACAGACATCTTTAATGCTTCTCTGAGCCAGGCTGTCGTTCCCTCCTGCTTCAAAACCACTACCATCGTTCCCGTGCCAAAGAAGCCCACTCCGGCCACTTTTAATGACTATCGCCCTGTTGCACTGACCCCCATCATCATGAAGTGCTTTGAACGGCTAGTCATGGCACACATCAAATCCATCCCTCCCCCGACCCTAGACCCATACCAGTTTGCATACCGGGCCAACCGCTCTACCGAGGATGCAATCTGTTCTGCACTTCACCCGGCTCTCACCCACCTAGACAATAAAGACTCATATGTGAGAATGCTGTTCATAGATTTCAGTTCAGCATTCAACACTATAATCCCACAGCAGCTCATTATCAAACTAGACCACCTGGGGCTTCAGACCTCACTGTGTAATTGGCTGCTGGACTTCCTCAGTGAGAGGCCACAGGCAGTGCGGGTCGGCAGAAACACCTCAAGCTGCATTAGACTGAGCACAGGAGCCCCCCAGGGCTGTGTGCTCAGTCCGATGCTCTTCACTCTGCTGACCCACGACTGCTCACCAGCCTTCAGCACCAATCACATAGTGAAGTTTGCGGACGATACGACTGTGGTGGGTCTCATCTCTAATAACGATGAGACAAACTACAGGAGTGAGGTGAGCCTTCTGACCCAGTGGTGCAGCAATAACAATCTCCTTCTTAATGTTGAAAAGACCAAGGAGATTGTTATTGACTTCCGGAGAGGTCCCACCCAGCACCCCCCCACTGTCCATCAATGGTGCTGCTGCTGTAGAGAGGGTGAGCAGCACCAAATTCCTGGGGGTGCACATCAGTGAGGACCTCTCCTGGACAGTGAATACTGTATCACTGGCAAAGAGGGCTCAGAAGCGCCTCTATTTCCTCCGCAAACTGAGGAGAGCTGGAGCCCCTCCACCCATTATGACCACCTTCTACCGAGGCACCATTGAGAGCGTCCTGACCAGCTGCATCACTGTGTGGTACGGGAGCTGCACTGAACAGAACAGGAAAGCCCTGCAGCGCATAGTGAATGCAGCTGGGAGGATCGCTGGTGTCTCTCTCCCCTCCCTCCTAGACATTTTTAACACCCGGCTCACCCGCAGAGCGTCCAGCATTGTGGGTGACCCGAGCCACCCCGCACATAGCCTGTTCAGCCTCCTGCCCTCGGGGAGAAGGTACCGGAGTCTCCGGGCCCACTCCACCAGACTGTCAAACAGCTTCATCCACCAGGCTGTCAGGAGGCTGAACTCACACCCGAACTCACACCCGAACTCTCACCTTACCCATCTCCCACCCCCCACCCCCCCATATTGGCATAACCTGTATTCCATAAAAGACATATCACTCTAGACACTTTAAAAAACTGCTGCTAAATGTGCACTGTTGCACATTTACATTTACTACTGGATTTTACTCCTGTTGCACTGTTGTTTACTACTGTTATTGCACATTTACTACTGGAATTTCTAGTACTGTTGTTTACTCCTGTTGCACTAGAATTACTACTGTTGCACACTTATTTTTATTTATCTTAACTCCAATGCACATTCTACTGCACATGACCAATTCACTGCTGTATCTTCCATTGCACATTTTGATGCACACTGCACACTTTGGAAATCTGTATATAGTATAGGTTATTTATTATGTTGCACTGTTTTAAGATTTTAGACCGTAGACTTTAGTTTTAACTTTAGATCTCTGTCTTAGATAGTTTTTGTTGTGTTTTGTCTTCATATTGTATTTTGTACACTGTCTTTTTGCACTACCTGGCCAGAGAGAAACGGAATTTCGATTCACTGTATGTTGAACACATATGGCAGAATTGACAATAAAGCTGACTTTGACTTTGACTTTGACTTAGGTGACAGACAGAATCTTCAACTTAGGATATAGACATTACATTGACATATAGTTAGCGTAGTGACACATTCAAAAATACACTCACACATAGGCTACTACACATTTAGGTAGGTTACGTGTGAAAGAGTTTTTTCAAAAGCTTTAGAAGTGATAAGTTAGAAAAGAAATAGGCTAAATCCATCCACAGCTGAGAAAATTATGTTTTTGAATAAAAATCTTAAATTGTAATACAAAAAGGAGTCTTTATTGTTTTATTTAATTAAAAATTAATTACAACAATAAAACACATACACATTTTTATTTAACCTTTATTTAACCAGGAAAGTCCAATGAGATTAAAAACTTATTTTTTCCAAGGGAGTCCGAGCTAAGAGGCAGTTTATTAACAAAAAGGTTCCAATACAATTCATGGCCGTTGTTTACAGACATTGCACATAAATACAAAAAGTTACATTTACACATACAATCAACCTTTAAAATGATGTACAAATCATGTAAAACAGTTACAAGTTAAGGAGGCTGTCTCAAATGATCTCAGTGTGGATTTAAAGTCATTCAATGATTAGATTTTAGATTTTTGTCTTAGATATAGTTTTTTTGTTTTGTTTCATCTTTATATTCTATTTTGTACACTGCACTACCTGGCCAGAGAGAAACGAAATTTCGATTCACTGTATGCTGAACACATATGGCAGAATTGACAATAAAGCTGACTTTGATCTTTGATCTTTGAAACAGGTTAACCTGGGATGGGCGTTGAAACATTCTGGATGTTGTAGTTCTAACATATGGCCACTAGATCGCACTGTGGAGAAAGTTTCGAACTGTGTTTCAGCGCTCCAGCACAATCGCTTCAACTGCTTCGGTGTTTCATGAAGTCTCACTTTGCCCATCCCTACTATTATCATCTGACGTAGGTATTCTGCCGCAAATCATTCACATATCGTTCGTTACATGATTAATTGGTTAAAACATACAATAAAACCAATACACTGTTAAACTGTAACAGCACTTAGGGACGGGTAGACCATTTCGACAGGACACCTGGTCTACGGTACTGACTCCAGTCCAGTGAATCCGCTCCGGGCCCTTAAAGTAACAGGCGTCGGGCTCCTGTCGTCCCCCGCGCTGCATTGTGGGCCGTGGGCTGCTGCTGTAGTCAAGATGGCTGTGCACCTGAGACGGGGCGAAGAGCCTGGTTTAGCACAAGGCCGCGAATGAAGTTTTTAACCACAAACCCGCCGCGGATGATCCAAGCCCCCCGCTCTCCTGGAGTTTACCCGAACAGCGACCGATAGGTGCACACGCAGGAACGGAGTCCTCCCCCCAAAAAACAACACCAGAGGATAAAGTCGTATGAATTCCGACGAGAAGGAGGACTGTGAGTGTGCGCCACCACAGGCCCAGCTTAGCCCAACGAGAGGAGACACGAGGTGGGCATCCGCGCAGGAAAGTCCGGGGATTCGGGGCCTCTGCGGAGAAAGGCTGCGCAGGGGAGCTAGCCGAATTTTAGCAGCCGGGGCTGTCATTGCTCTGTCATTTTAGATAGCATTGACTTAAAGCGACGCTATAAGCTTACATGGAGCTGTGTTTAAGAATGTAGCTTAAATTTATGTCACTATTGATTCAAAACTATTGTTAATTTATTACAAGAATGGGAGATATCAGCTAGTTGAGCGCCTGGGTGTCTACCTCTTTACATCATCTGCTGCAGCCTCATATGCCCTTGCTACATTGACTAGATTCTTTGGTGCATTTCTAGGATATAGTGATGCAATAAAATAGTCTAATTTTGATTTAACATAGTCATTTACAAAGTGCCTCTTATGCATTTTGGCAGTACATCACATTGATTGGCCTTTATGCTTGTAGAGAAAACGAGGAGTCTGAAAACGAAAACCCAGAAGCAAGCCGAATGTAAGTAGTACCATAAATGTTTCATATGTCAAAGTCTTACTTCCTGTTTTGTTTATAACCAGAGATGACAACTTTATTACCACATAAACTAGGATATTAAGGATTGTATTGACAGTCAATCAGTACTATAGCTTATTGATAAACTGCTTACATTTCTAAAGCTGAATGTTCAACAAGGTATTATTTCCATGCATGGAAAGGTGTTAGCTACAAAGCATGTGATCTTACTATTCTTACTTTCACTTTGTTGAAGTAAACCAAATAGTTGAAAAATTTTGTTTAACTACTAGAGATAAGTTGCTCTAATAAATTGAATTACACGTTTGATTTATAATTGGTGTGACCTTGAAGTTTGTATAGTTGTATATTTCTATAAACTCTCTTATTGCATTATATAAATGTGATTCAAGTTCTAACTTCACCATCCAACTTCAACAAATATAAGAATTACAAAAACATGATTAAGTATTAGTACTTTTTACAATTGCCAATATTCTGAATGCATGCATTATAGGAAGACTGCTCCTAGCAGTTAAATAAGGAAAATGTAATAAAGCGGTAACTATTCTCAAACCTCAGTCTGAGGTAACAACAAAAATCTAATTGTGAGACGGATAAGACGCTGGCAAAATCTGGATTAGGCATTAATAAATCAGAGTTAAACTCTTTGCAGACATTTGGAGGATTATCAGACTTCTTAATTGACAATTTAAAAATACAGTTGATAAATTCATATATTTTTCTCTTCTTTGTATGTCCACAGGAAGCGAGCAGCCGCCAAGCACCTCATAGAGCGCTACTACCACCAGTTAACTGAGGGCTGTGGGAATGAGTCATGCTCCAACTCGTGGTGCGCGTCCTCGCTGGGGTTCAGTCGCATGGACAACAACGCGGCGGCCGTCAAAGCTCTGGAGCTCTACAAGGTCAACGCCAAACTCTGCGACCCCCACCCATCTAAGAAGGGCACCGCCTCCACCTACCTGGAAACGCATGGCAACCAGGACAGCAACGGCAAGATGAACAACAAGGACAACCACTCGGTCAGGGACAACTTCAAAGGTGGGTGTCTTCATCAGAATATGTAGAGCATACAGGTGGAAAATTGTAAAGGCACTGCAGCTAATTTAATACCCATATAGTGTATAGTTGCCAAGTCTGGCTTTGTGTTTGAATTTCGTTTTGTGTTTGTGGCTATATAATTTTGACTTTGACTCAGTCCAGAGATAATTCTAAGAGAGGATGTTCTGTCAAACAAGCTCAAACTTGGGTATAGATGCATATTAATGTTGTTTTATACTCTTGGTGCAGAGCTGTGTTATGGTTAAGCTTTGTCCAACCTCCACTACACAAATATCCAAATTTAAGACAAGCTGCGACTGAAAATGAAATGGATTACTTACAATGTACAAATTTGTTTAAAATGTCATGTAAGCCATACCATTTTCTGTCCCTTGCATGTTTCACTGCTTGCATTTAAGGAGGTGAGCACCACCTCTTCTCTGCTTTTTGCATTTTGATAAAATCATTGCTCCCATTTAAACATGGATCCAACAGTCACTGTTAACAATGGAGTTCATGTAATTAGACCTGCCACGGTAACAAGTTTTGAAGCATGATATTTTGCCACAGAGAAATGTAACGATAAATGATAATACTGATACTACCCTATGCCACTAATGCTATAATAAGAAAGCACAGATTCCCAGTAGAAAGTATACACACAGTAAATATTGAATCCAAAAATATATGGTTCCATCTAACCTATATTGAATGATAAGGCAATTACAGTGGTACCTCACCTTACGAAAGACCCAACAAACGAAAATTCCAAGTTACGAAACGCCTTCACGTTAAATTTTGGTCTCTAGATACGAAAGAAAATTCAAGTTACGAAACGCGAAATCTCAAAAATTCAAATAATGCGCGCTCAGATGCGCGCTCAGCCACACACATACGCTTTTCTCAGACTGGATTTAAACTTTTCTCACATTTGTCTCTGTTTAAACACTCAAACTTTCATAGATTTTCAACAAAATGTATTAATAGTGAAGCGTGGGGGGAAGGGGGAGGGTGGAGAAGTGTGCGCGGGGACACGTGTGTGATGGCGCAGCATGACCCAGCGCGGGGCTGCGAGGACGAGACCCGTGCTCAAACCGTGCCTCCTCTAAAACAGGATTAAACCAGGTCTGAACCAGGTCTGAACCAGGTCTGAACCAGGTCTGAACCAGGTCTGAACCAGGTCTGAACCAGGTCTGAACCAGGTCTAAACCAGGTCTAAACCAGGATTAAACCACCGCGGCTCTTGCCTGCATTCGAATGTTCGTGCACTCGGACTGCGTGCGGTCCCCTCCTCGCTGCGGTCCCCTCCTCGCTGCTCGCCTCAGCTGTGACTCGTGAGAAACCAGGAAATAGACCCGCACGCGGCGCTTTAATCCACCTGGTCTTGTCCTGGTTTAGTCCAGGTTTAGTCCTGGTCCAGTCCAGGTATAGACCTTGTTTAGACGTGGTTTAGTCCACGTTTAGTCCTGGGTCTACAGTCTCTTAGCCAATCAGGACCCAGAACACAGTGTTGCACTATAAAAAAAAGTTACAGTATAAAAAGAAACTTGGATTGGGGCCTTGGAACGAATCAGGCTTTTTCCATTGAAATAGCTCCTCAACTTATGAAAAATTCACGTTACGAAACCACTTCTGGAACGAATTAATTTTGTAAGGTGAGGTACCACTGTATATTATCAGCCTACATGTAGTGTAGTGTTATGAATATTTAGCAATTTGCCTTTACTACAATATATGTTTTTGTAGAATAGTTAAAATATATAATTATTCATTTGCCATTGTTGGGGTCAGATAATTATACACCTTCACATCATCACAAGTGTGTCATAAAATGTTTCTTGCACATTTTTTTTTTTTTTTTTAATATGACTTTTTTTTTTTTTTTTTAAGTTGTCCTTATTTCTGTGTTTAGAGATCACATACCTGACTGAGGAGAAAGTTTATGAGATCCTGGACATCTGCGGAGAGAAGGAGGACTATTCTCCCCTTATCCGAGTCATCGGCCGGGTCTTCTCCAGCGCTGAGGGGCTGGTGCAGAGCTTCCGCCGCTCCAAACCCCACACCAAGGAGGAGCTCAAGTCCCTCCAGGGCAAGGATGAGGACAAGGATGAAGACGAGAAGGAGGCGGCAGCGTGCTCTGCGGTCGCCATGGAGGAAGACTGTCCCTCTGCCTCCTCCTCCTCCTCCTCTTCGTCACGTCTTGGCGAGGGAGAGGCACAGAAGCTGGGTCCGGACGAGGTCTCTGTGGACATCGAGGCGGTGCGGCGGGTGTACGAGCGCCTACTGTCCAACGAGAAGATCGAGGCCGCCTTCCTCAATGCACTGGTCTACCTCTCGCCCAACGTGGAGTGCGACCTGACCTACCACAATGTCTACTCCCGAGACCCCAACTACCTGAACTTGTTTGTAATAGTCATGGAGAACAGCAACCTCCACAGCCCCGAGTACTTGGAGATCGCCTTGCCACAGTTCTGCAAAGCTATGAGCAAACTCCCACTAGCAGCACAGGCCAAGCTAGCGCGCCTCTGGTCCCACTACACGGCCGAGCAGATCCGGCGTATGGTGGAGACCTTTCAGCAGCTCATCACCTACAAAGTCATCAGCAACGAGTTCAGCAGTCGCAACCTGGTGAACGACGACGACGCAGTGGTGGCGGCGACAAAGTGCTTGAAGATGGTGTACTATGCAAATGTGCTGGGCGGAGATCTGGACGTAGAGCATAACGAGGAAGAGGACGAAGAGCCTATCCCAGAGTCAAGCGAGCTGACCTTACAAGAGCTGCTAGGGGAAGAGAGGAGGAACAAGAAGGGCCCTAGGGTCGACCCGCTGGAGACGGAGCTAGGCATCCGCACCAACGACTGCAGGCAGCCGCTAGTGCCCTTCGAAGAGTTCATCAACGAGCCCCTGAACGAAGTGCTGGAGATGGACAAGGACTATACTTTCTTTAAGGTGGAGACGGAGAACAAATTCTCCTTCATGACGTGCCCCTTCATCCTCAACGCAGTTACCAAGAACCTTGGCCTGTACTACGACAACCGGATCCGCATGTACAGTGAGAGGCGGATCACAGTACTGTACAGTCTGGTGCAGGGACAGCAGCTCAACCCGTACCTGCGACTCAAAGTGCGCAGAGACCATATCATTGACGACGCTCTGGTCCGGGTAAGGCACAGTGTTCATTTCACATTTTCTAGTTCTAATTATTTGTCTATACAGCCATTTTAACTGTGTAGGGCAGTGGTTCCCAACCTTTTTTTGCCCTGTGACCCCATTTTGACATCACAGCACACATTTCTGGCGACCCCATAGACTTTTTTTTTTTTTTTATCATGTTTGTACCGTGTTGGAAATACAGAGTAGGCTAACCAGATAAGTGCAAAGTCACATTTTATTTTAATCAGATGTTTGTAGCCTTTAGTTATGCAGAGTTTCTTTATAGGGCTAACAATGAATACTTAACAATTTCACACACAAAAAAACAGAAGTATGAAAAAAAGTCGCATCTCATCTCTAATGTAACATTCAATCGGGAACGGTTTCATGGCCTTAGCAATGAGGTAGCTCACCTCAAAAGAGGCTTTCAGTGCCCGCTCACTAATGCGCACAGCCTTTTTGAAGTACACTCTTTGTTTATTGAGCTTGGCACATTTCTTTTCAAAAAAAGTTATTGGTTTGCCGATATGGTCCTTATGTGTTGTCTCAAAGTGCCGTTTGAGCTTGCTTGGTTTGAGACTCTCGGCAGCCAGTACATTACCACACAGCAGACATTTCGGCCGTTCTTCCTTTCTTTCCACGAAGCTTGTAAATCCATATTGAAGTAAACTTCGTTTGTCATATTTCCTCTGTCTTTTTGGTGCTTGTTCATCGGATGGTGAACAGGCCGTCTTATTTATGGTGCCAGGCGGGCGAAGAAATCTCTCCATGTTTCTCTTCTGTTACTAGCAGTGTCCCAATTCCCAGAGTGCACGGTTCGGAGCGTGGTTTGAAGGGCATGTGCGTCACATGCGGCAAGACGACTGCTGTCCCATTTCTTTTTGTCCCATGCACAGTTAACACGCGAGCTGAAGACCGCAGTCGTTTCCATGGAAATCGGGGGGGTTGACCAAGCGCATGAAAAAGCACGCTTCGCGCACTCATATATCCCAGCATACAACACGCGCTACTTCTTCGCCGATGCCCATGCGGTCTGCGGACTGCACTCAGGGCTGAGCAAGTATGCACAGTCTTGACTGCAGTCTGAGTACGCTTCAAACCACACTCCGAACCGTGCACTCTGAGGGGCCGTTTAGACGAGGACGATTGCGACTGAAAACGACAAAATATTCTATCGGAAGTGTCTTTCGTTTACACGGCGGCGGCGCCGTCGGGCTCTGAAACCGCAAAAATCTGAAGACTCCTTCCAGAGTGTGGAGTTTTGAAGACGGCCCGGGTCGTGTCTCCGTCTAAATGGCAAGAAGCGCAAAACATGTTCACGCCACGTACAGCTGACTGGATGCGCCAAGCCGGTAAAAACAATAATACGTTGCAGGTGACAGAGGCGAGTTTGGACAAGACCGGGCAGAACCAGTCAGCGGTGGGACAATTTTGAGAATGGATTAGTTGATGACAGTGCTTGGGTGGAAAACTTCAGAATGACTAAACAAGCTCTTGTTGGCACTTCTGGGCAGTTCTGCGCACTTCTGTGCTGGCATATTGTGAACTAAAGTCATAACTGATGCTGGGTTAGCGTTGGCTCTTTGGGCATTATTCTGCGCAGTTATCTGGCATATTGTGGAAACACACACACGCGCACACAACTCTGATAAAACTGCAGGCATATTCCCATACTTTCCTCTGCCCGAGCACCACCAAGTGCACTTGTCTGTGTTCTGTGTTTCTCATAGTGCTTTAGCACTTTAGCAGTTTAAGTTGCGTTACCACCGACTACCGAGGTGCTCTTCTTGTGCATTTTATGCTGTGTGGCTCTGTGCTGGTTGACATGACTGAGATACGCATTACGTGTATAATGTAGCGTCCGTGTATAATGTAGCATATAGACTATGCATTATGTCCGACCAAACATTTCGGTGACACCCTCTTGCGATTGTGGCCCCCCCTAGTTCAAATGCGTTCCGCGGTCTATGCTCTTGTTGCATTAAGCGAAGAGCTCCGATCCTACATCGAGGGCGAAACAACCGTGATGAGAGCCCCTGTGGTGTCCTGAAAAAGGTAGCTCTGACATTATATTAGCGACCTGGCATGCATATTCAATCGAATTCGCCCACTTTTGCATCTTTGTAAACAAACATTTCCTCTTGAGAATGCTCGTCTAAACGGGACAAAAAATTGAAGACGAGACGCCACTTTTGCGTCTTCTGTTTTCATCGTCGCCGTATAAACATAGCCTGAGAATTGGGACACGGCTGTGACTGCACTGCTCCGTACATTTCAGGCGACCCCATTTGAACTCCAGGCGACCCCACGTGGGGTCGCGACTTGAAGGTTGAAAAACGCTGGTGTAGGGTGAGGTTGAAATGTGACAGGTTACAAACAGCAATATACCCAGTTATATTGAAGTGGGAACTGTATAGAAAATTATATTGATGCTTTTGTTGTTTTGGAGCTCTATTTAATATACTAATTTAGCGTATCACTTAAGATGTTTAAACATCCAATAGCCTTAAGTGTAATCTTTCAAATAAGTGTGTAAGGTGAAATTTCTACAGTGTTTGTCTTTTTACAGTACAACTTTGGTATACTATATAATACAGTGGTCCCTCACCTTACGAAAGACCCTACATACGAAAAATCCAAGTTACGAAACGCCCTCACGTTAAATTTCGGTCTCTAGATACGAAAGAAAATTCAATTTACGGAACGCGAAATCTCAAAAATTCGAGTAATGCGTGCTCAGATGCATGCCCTGCTGTTATCCCCGCTCAAAGAGCACCTTTCTCGGCCTCTTGGCTCTAGCGCCGAACACGCAAGATTTTCAACAAAATGTATTAAATAGTGAAGCGTGGGGGGAGACACGACTCCGGAAGCAGCGCAGAGACATGAACGCACCGCGCGGCGAGGAGCACGGCACCGCGCGGCGAGGAGCACCCCTAGTCCTGGTCTGCACGACTGGCACCGGGGCTGCGAGCACGAGATAGAACCGTGGAGCCCGAGCCACAAACCAGCCGCACGAAACCAGCAAAGAGCGGCACGTGGTAGTTTAATCCTGGTCCAGTCCTGGTTTAGTCCAGGTCCAGTCCAGGTTTAGACCTGGTCTAGACCTGGTTTAGTTCTGGTCTAGACCTGGTTTAGTCCACGTTTAGTCCTGTCTAGTCTCTTAGCCAATCAGGACGCAGAACCAATGTTACACTATAAAAAAAAAAAAGTTACACTATTTAAAAAAAAACTTGGAACGAATCAGGCCTTTTCCATTGAAATAGCTACTCGACTTTCACGTTTCACGTAACTTTCACGTTACGAAACCACTTCTGGAACAAATTAATTTCGTAAGGTGAGGTACCACTGTACTACAAACTAAATATTTGCAGGCACGATTTGCTACATAGGAATCCTAAATTTTTATAGGATTTCCATGCCATTTTCTGCATATTTATGTTTATTTCTGAGTTTGAGTCTTGTATTGATTTAGCTATTCATATTTTAGTCTCCCATCTAATAATAATGCTCTGGGACAAGCTTCAAATGTGCCTCTTTAACTGAATTTCATAAAATTGCAAATCTAAACTCTAAACTACAGTGGTACCTCACCATACGAAAGACTCTACGAACGAAAAATCCAAGTTACGAAACGCCTTCACGTTAAATTTTGGTCTCTAGATATGAAAGAAAATTCAAGTTGCGAAACGCGAAATCTCAAAAACTCAATTAATGCGCGCTCAGATGCACGCCCCGAAACGTAAATACACTTTATCAACACACACGGGGTTAGGTTCCAGAGGTGGCCCGTGGTGGGAGAGGTCCGCGAGGTAGGACAACTTTGTATTTTGCAATTGTTCTACATGTTTTAGGGCTGTAAATGCCTCACCACACACATTCTATGCTTTTCTCAGACTGGAGTTGGGCTTTCCTCGCATTTCTCTCTCGTTTGAACACTCGAACTTTCATAGATTTTCAACGGAATGTGTTGATAGTGAAGCGTGGGGGGGGGCACGGCTCGCCGAACGCGCGAGGGGAGCGGAGACACAACAACACATCATCAGTAGGGTAAAACTAACCTGTCTCACGACGGTCTAAACCCCGCTCACGTTCCCTTAGTGAGTGAACAATCCAACGCTTGGTGAATTCTGCTTCACAATGATAGGAAGAGCCGACATCGAAGGATCAAAAAGCGACGTCGACACGGAGCAAGGGCACGGGATGGAGCCGCGGCGCCCGGGCTGTGCCTCCCCCTCGGGGCCGAGCACGCGCGGGCCAGCGGAAAGCCGCACGGGGTGATTTAATCCTGGTCTGGTCCCGGTTTGGTCAGGGTCTGGACCTGGTTCTGGACCTGGTTCGGTCCTGGTCTGGACCTGGACTAAACCAGGACCGAACCAGGTCTAGACCTGGTTTAGTTCTGGTCTAGACCTGGTTTATTCCACGTTTAGTCATGGCTCTACAGTCTCTTAGCCAATCAGGAAGCAGAACACAGTGTTACACTATAAAAAAAAAAGTTACACTATTAAAAAAAACCCATGGAACGGATCAGACCTTTTCCATTGAAATAGCTACTCGACTTACAAAAAATTCACGTTACGAAACCACTTCTGGAACGAATTAATTTCGTAAGTTGGGGTACCACTGTATATGCTTGTTTGAAAAGTTGTGGAAATTCAAAGCCGTCCAGCCCTAGTTGAAGTCATGTAAATATTTTTATCTACTGTTGATAAAGTTAACTATGTTTTTGACTTTTCTATATTGTATTATAAAAAGGTAATATTAAAATCTGAAATTCCTTCATCCTTATGTTGGATATTGGCATCACAGGTGAGGAATTGGTAAACTATTGCAGTGTGTTTGTGCCTGGAATATTTCCAAATCACATGAAGTAAAATGGTATGTGTGTGATGCATAGTTGGAGATGATCGCCATGGAGAATCCTGCAGACTTGAAGAAGCAGCTCTACGTGGAGTTTGAAGGAGAACAAGGTGTGGATGAAGGAGGCGTCTCCAAAGAGTTCTTTCAGCTGGTGGTGGAGGAGATCTTCAACCCAGATATCGGTCAGAATACGCTACTACATTACTACAGTACAGTGTCAGCAGTTCTAAAAGTAATTCTAAATGTGATATCTGTTATTCAGGCATGTTCACGTACGAGGAGCGCACACGGCTCTTCTGGTTCAACTCATCGTCTTTCGAGAATGAGGGCCAGTACACTCTGATCGGCATTGTGCTGGGCCTGGCCATCTACAATAACTGCATCCTAGACGTGCACTTCCCCATGGTGGTCTACAGGAAGCTCATGGGGAAGAAAGGCACCTTCAGGGACCTGGCCGACGCAAATCCAGTAAGGAGACATTTTTAAAGCCATATCACTGTTCTACGATATAGTAAGTCCACTTGACATGGCAGACACAATTCAGGTAAGAACTAGAAGCCATGTTGGAGGTCATATCACTGTTCTTAGATATCATATTAGACCAACTGACATGGCCGTCGCAAATTTGTTTAGGAGGCCACATTACTGTTGTAAAATATCAAATAAGACCAATTGACATGAACAATGCGAATCAGGTAAGCACTAGAAGACCTGTTTGACCTGTTTCATATCACTGTTCTAAAATATCCTACTAATATGAGAATGCTACATCATCCAAAACTGCTCTACATTTTGCATAAAATGAAATAAATTCTAGCTGCACTGACCATTTCATTGACTGATTCTTTTTTGTTTTTTACTTTTTTAAAGAGAAAAAAAATTGCTCTATACTATTTGTCTTCAGTATATGTGATAAGTGGTAAAGGCTCTGATTCAGATACATTTATCTTTGATTTCATACAAGACCAGGGCTCTCAAGTTTTGAGCGGGGTCGTGCGTGTGACTGCAATTTCCGAGGACCGGGGGGGGGTGAAAAATTTTGGGCGCTTGAATTACGTGAGAAATGCCGTGTGAGCGTGTGAACACGTCGAATTGCGTGTTGAGAGCCCTGTTTGTCTAAAGAGCAAACTTAAACTACAAAGCAACTAATGAGAGTTCTATAAATGAAGTTATTACCTGATGGTTCTCAGTTTGTTTTATCATCACCGCACTTTGTCAGTGCGCGCTGAGAGGGGCGGGGAGGAGGGAGCGGGACATTTTTAACGGATTCACGTAAGAGTCTGGTTAATGCACCGGGCCCGCGTCTCACCGCGTCTCACCGCGTCTCACCGCGTCTCACCGCGTCTCACCGCGTCTCACCGCGTCTCACCGCGTCTCACCACGGGCAGTTCGGCTCTAGGCCGCGCGTAAGCCGTCGGGGGGACACGTTACGCACAGACGGGGACCGGAGTCGGTGCGTCTCAGAGGAGACGTGGCACCGGGACTGAGGCTCAGGACGTGCCCGGGGGACGGCGTGTCTGCTCCGGCCTCCGCTCGGACCGCACGGTCGGGAGCAAACGCGAGGGGGGCGGCGCTGAAAACGCGCGGAGCCTGCATAAACTAAGCCACACAGACCGATTTTCTGGGCACAAAAAAATAAAAAAAATAACACAAATCAGCGTGAGAAATGCCATGTGTGGCGTGTGCGCGTGTGAATACGTCGAATTGCGTGTGTCACACTCTCAATGCGTGAGCCTTGAGAGCCCTGTACAAGACCATGCAACATTATATGCAGTGGAAAATGTGCATGTAGAGATCTTGGTGGGGGTTGAAAGTGAAATGACATGATTTGAAATTATTTGACTGACTACATTTTGACATCATTATCTGATGTGCATCAGTTTCTCATCTTGGCATTAGAAGTAGGCCAGGTCTATGGAACAGGTGGCTGCTAGTGTAATAATCATTAACAAAGACTGCTCTTGGATTCTACTGTGTGCTTGTAGGTTTTGCACCAGAGTCTGAAGGAGCTGCTGGAGTATGAAGGCAGTGTGGAGGACGACATGATGATCACCTTTCAGATCTCTCAGACGGATCTGTTTGGGAACGCCCTCATGTACAACCTAAGGGAAAACGGGGACAAGATCCCTGTAACCAATGACAACAGAAAGGTGAGGAGAGCTATTCAAGCACGTGTTCACTTGGTGTTGCTTAATATTCATCCAGTTTAACAAGTTTCACTCATACTAAATTAGCATAGAAAACATTGGTTCCAAAATTGGAAACTGTTTTTACCTAAATTGGTTATGAAGATCTTGTAGCATTTTCTTAGGTCATTTAAAGTTCTACTGTGCAATTTTCTGGTATAGGGTGCAACAACTGCTTGTCCCCCATGGTGATACTATTAATCTAACCAGAATGTTTTAACAGGATGTCATTGATATCTTTATTTATATGGCTGTTTTTATTACTCTAAATTAAGTACTTATCAGATCTTCACAGATTTAACGTATAAATTGGCCTGACAGAGTCTCTACTTTTATCTGCTAACTATAAGACTGTGCCTTAACTGTTACCATTTTTTCTTTGCAGGAGTTTGTGTCCCAGTACGCAGACTATATACTGAACAAAAGTGTAGAGAAACAGTTCAAAGCCTTCAGGAGAGGTTTCCATATGGTCACCAACGAATCACCGCTCAAGTACTTATTCAGACCGGAGGAGATCGAGCTGCTCATCTGTGGGAGCCGGGTAAGAGTCCATCGACCTAAAGCATGAGTGTGTTTATACTGTTCTCATCTGTTCACTGGCCCTTTTTCTGCAGAACCTCGACTTTCTAGCACTTGAAGAAACGACAGAATATGACGGCGGTTATAATAGAGATTCAAGGATTATTAAGTAAGTAGGCACAAAAATAATTATCAATATCTGTAAAGTTGCGGTTTATGGGCTGCTCCTCCTGTCAAGATGGAGTTTTTTCTTGCTCTGGAAAATCTGTCTTTGGCCTGTCACTATGACAGTTTATTTTAAAGGTCCCATGGCATGAAATTTTCACTTTCTGAGGTTTTTGAACGTTAATGTGAGCTCCCCTACCCTGTTTAGGGCCCCCCCCATGGCTAAAAGTTGCGAAATGTGTAAACTGAGCATTTGCGATCCTTTTCCGCATTTGAAAAAAAGACAGCCCAAACGGGCGATTCTGAACAAGGGAAGTTTCTGACGTCACATTCAAGAAAAAATGCAAATGCAGTTCCACCGCCCGTCTGGATGTTTCTGTAACGCCCAGAGAACTTGGACCGCAAACGAGCTACGCAATGCGAGATGCGTTTTTTATTTGCCTGGAGGCACGCGAGAGTGTTTCCAGGCTCGGATGTCCTTTATCCGAGCCTCCGAACCTCTGAAACAGCAGTGGTTTAATTTTATTTTCTGTGGAAATGTGTTTATTTTTCAATGGAAATTGTCTCATATCTTCCCGCTAAAATGTGGAAGTGGGCCAGCGCACAGCTAAAGAGGAAAGAGCAGAGAGTTTGGCCACACCCCCACCCGCTGCACTGGCCTGTCTCTGTCCTCCTCATTTGCATTCAAGCAACAACGCCCAGAATAAAGTGTTTGAGAGACATATTTATGACTCGGACTGTGTTCACAAGGCTTTCTCATGCACTGAGTCTTGATTTTGGAGGATTAATTTACAGTATTAGGGAACCATTAAGGCACCATATAAAAGCATCAAGAAGTACCATGTCATGGGATCTTTAACATGATATATATATATATACAGATATATATATATATATATATATATATATATATATATATATATATATATATATATATATATATATATACAGATATTCTAAATGGCACAGTAAAAAGCATATTGGCCATAGAAAAGCCATGTCAAGAAAAAGCAATCAAATACTAGAATATTTTGTTCTAGTGAAATCTTAGGGGTGCAAACAAAAGGCACACATAAAACAAAAGTAACATCATTAAAAGGGGTATGTATGAGATGCAGGGTGCTATTCAGATGTTGTGTGAGGGTTTAGAGACTCACCGCCCTCAGCCAGAAGTCTGCTATTGGCAAAAGAATCAATGTACTGTAAAAAATATTTCATTCTGTCAAAAAAATAAATAAATCATGGCACTAATTAGGCTACGTTCACACTGCAGCCTGAAACGACCCAAATCCGATTTTTTTGCCTCTATGCGACCTGTATCTGATCTTCTAATGACAGTGTGAACGACACAGATCCGATTTTTTCAAATGCGATCCAGGCCACTTGGATATGTGGTCCTAAATCCGATACATATCCGATCTTTTGACATGCGACTGCAGTCTGAACGGCCAGGTCGCATTCATCCGACCTGAGTGTGTTTCCTCCAATGAGAGTGGTACAAGTCGGCGTTCACAAATGTGCACAAACGTTCTTCTCATCATGCGAAAATAGTATATAAACTCGTATCAGTGAAGCGGCGAAGCACGTAGCAATCTCACCCCTCCTGCCTGTGACTCCGCACCCACATGTTCCTTTCTGCACACGTTGCTGCCACTGCCCCACAAAACACTGTGGCCAAAAACCTCGTCCTTCTCCGTCTCCTCCTTAAAACAAATAAGCTGTACATGTTTTGGCTCCGGTACGAAAGCAACTTTAGGCTACTTCCGTAAACATTGAGCGTGTTCACTGCGTGTGACGTCATCGTGTCCTCCAAGGCGCATGCGGGACACTTTTGGGGAGTTTAGCGTTCACACTGGAGATCACATACAAGTCGCATTTAACTGGAAATGTGAACGGCCTCGCAAAAAAATCGGATTTCACAAAAAAATCGGAATTGAGCATTAAGCCCTGCAGTGTGAACGTAGCCTTAGTCGCTATCAAGTTTGGATCCAGAGAAGACGTGATGTCAGAAATGTTTTTGGGTACCGGTACAGATGGTGACTTGTGTTTCCATGACTACAGGGAGTTCTGGGAGACGCTGCACTCGTTCGGAGAGGAGCAGAAGCGCCTGTTCCTCCAGTTCACCACTGGCACAGACAGAGCCCCTGTGGGAGGCCTGGGCAAACTCAAGATGATCATCGCCAAGAACGGCCCAGACACAGACAGGTCAGAGCACAGCCATACACTGTTCTTAAGCTATTAGCTAATCTACATTAAGTTATTTCCTCATCGAAAGCATACCTGGAGTTGTGTTTTGTTTCATTCACACGTTTAACATACAAATCCTGGATATTTTAAGCTGAATTCTTCTCTCAAACAGAAAACGCCATGTTCCACCTTGTGATGTCATGTAGTAAGATCGGAAGTGCCACCGTATTTTTAACTCCATACACCTTCACTAGAATAATTTTTCTATAATTTCAGCCGTAGAATTGCCTATTCCTACTGAACAAACGATAAAAGGATTTTGAGCTTTGGCGAAATGGACAGACTTAAAGGAATAGTAACGATTTTACAATCTGAACCTTATTTCGTTAATAAAACAACGTCATGTACGCACCCATTGTACTCTGGTGTCATTTGGAGCATGTCCGGAGATTTTGTAGTTTAGCGATATCTGTAACGTGAGTGCTCGGGGCATATGGTTGCGGTCACCAAATAACACACACTTGAGCACTTTTCAAATCACAGAATCTCGATGTGTCAGTCTATAGTGTTGCTTGAGTCAAAAGTGGCCTGAAACCCGATACCCAGCTATAGTTTCATTAGATTACGTCATCATGACTATATAGGCATAACAAACCAATTCAGTGCAAACAAACAATAATTGTGTGTTGGCTACTTGCTCAACTGAAAGTTGCCTGTGTGGTCCAGCAGGCTTTGGCTGGCTCCTCCAATTCAACTTCGGAACACGAAAAAATGTTTCTATTACACCACGGTTCATCATGGCACGAATATCCTCCAGAGTTGACAGACACAGATTCCTGTTATCATCACCCAGACGTTCATCTCCTGGCCGCAAATCCCCCTCGAGACGGCAAAGGCATTCTTCCTCTATTGCCATCGACATACAGTGTCCACACAAACACCACCAGGTACTGTCTTTTCGCAGACGGGCCGTTGTTTGCTCTTCTCTGGCGCGCTCCTCAAACTGTCTCCGCTTCCTTGTTTCTAATACCTCCTCATCCGTATACTCAGGCTCAAAACGATAGGGACGGCCATCATACTCAAATAACTCCTCTTCAGTCTCAAAGTCCGAATCTTCAGCCATGTCTGACTTGCAACAGAACAGTTCAGAGCGGTGTTTATCTGCGAATCAGCTGTGCATGCGCGCTGTCTTCGATGATGACGTAATCTAATGAAACTATAGCTGGGTATCGGGTTTCATGCCGCTTTTGACTCCAGCGACACTATAGACTGACACATTGAGCTTTTGTGATTTGAAAAGTGCTAAAGTTTGTGTTATTTTGGTGGCCGCAACCATATGCCCCGAGCACTCACGTTACGGATATCGCTAAACTACAAAATCTCCGGACATGCTCCAAATGACACCAAAGTCCAATGGGTGAGTATATGACGTTGTTTTATTAACGAAATAAGGTTCAGATTGTAAAAACGTTACTATTCCTTTAATGATGCAGGATTACTTAAAGATCCCATGACATGGTACTTCTTGATGCTTTTATATGGCTCCTTAATGGTTCCCTAATACTGTAAATGAATCCTTCTTCAAAATCAACACTCAGTGCATGAGAAACAGAGATAAGCTGAGAGAGTAATTTTTCTGACTCTGAACACTCTATAATGGGCGTTGTTGCTTGAATGCAAATGAGGAGAAAAAAGCTGGCCAATAGTAGAGGGTGGGGGCGTGGCCAAACGCTCCGCTGTCTGCTCTGCGCGCTCTCTGATCCATTTCCTTGTTTTTGCACGGGGGGAGAGATTTGAAGGGTTCCATTGGAAAAATAAACACATTTCCACATAAAATAAAATTAAACCACTGCTGTTCAAAGGTCCAGAGGCTCAGATAAAGGACTTCCTAGCCTAGAAACACTCGGACGTGCCTCCAGGCAAATAAAAAAACGCATTTCGCATTGCCTAGCGCATTCGCAGTCCAAACTCTCTGGGCGTGATTTACAGAGACGCTGAGTACAGACAGACGGGGATGGAACTGCATTTGCATTTCTTTTTTCGATCTGACGTCAGTAAGGTGCCTTGTTCAAACTCGCCCGTTTGAGCTCCGATTTTTTGTAACGCAGAAAAGGATCGCAAATGCTCAGTTTAGACATTTCGCAACTTTTAACCATGGGGGGGGGCCTAAACGGGGCCTAAACAGCTCACATTAACGTTCAAAAACCTCAGAAAGTGAAAATTTCATGCCATGGGACCTTTAAAACGTGTGAATGAAACAAACCAGCACCAGGTATGTTTTTGAGGTGGTAGCAACATTATCATATGGCTAAAAGCTCACAAGAGTCAGTTTTGCTTAATACAGGACCTTTTAATTAAAACTGAAAATGTTTGTGCAGGTTACCCACGTCCCACACCTGCTTCAACGTGCTCCTGCTGCCCGAGTACAACAACAAAGAGAAGCTGAGGGAGAGACTGCTGAAAGCCATTACCTATGCCAAAGGGTTTGGTATGCTCTGAGCCCCGCCCCCTGCCCCGCCCCTCCACCCACCCCGCCCACAACATGAGAACCTCTGGCCCCGCCCTCAGCCCTTTACCAGCCACAGAGCGACCAATGGGAGTGCAGCAGAAGGAGCAGTTATATGGTGCCTGTCCCCCTCAGCGGTGTGAAGCACAGATCCAAGGCACGCTCCCACACTCTGAATGTGCCCGCGCCGCTCTGTACAGCGTCATTACAAGATTATTTATTAGCCATGTTTCTGTCTCTGTTCGGGTACACTGTGGAGAGAGTTGAGTGTCCATATGAGCACGCAGTACCATCTCACTACGTAGCCCCTTCTACGGTGGCCAGGAGGTGCCAGAAAATACGCCCTAGTAGCTAATGGCGTGCCATCGAAACAAATAATAATGTAGTAAATGTGAATCTCAGATCTACGGTAAAATTGTCTGCCCATACACAACAAATTTGCAACTTTGCTTTTTATTTTATTAGAGCTGGACAAAATTTGCTGTATTACTCTAAACTGAAGCCAGAAGGCAGGTTTTCCTTAAATACCATAAGAGTTTTTTTTCAAACTTCTTAGGTTTTGAAAAGCTTTTATATAGAGGCAATGCGTAATTTTTGTCACATTGACAACCATAATCTGGGCAGAAAAGCTGTTTGTTGCAATACAGATATTGCAGTGAGAGATTTGCGATAAGTGATGCAGTTGGACTGTTTAATGGGCATTTAATTTTAGACCCTTAAAAGTCAACAGGTAATAAAAAATATAATTGTCTAAATACATATGCTCACTGCTCTTTTTTTTTTTTTTTTTTTCATTTTTGTTAAGTTAAAGCTGCACTATGTAACTTTTCTAGTCGAGGGTCTACCACCTGCTTGTCCCCATAAATAGGTTACTGCTTTGCCTGGAATGCTCCACAGTATAGCATCAAACTTCATTTATATTTATTCAATTACAAGTCTTTTCTATTGCTTAAAATGCCTTGAATTCTTACTGTAAGCAGGCTCTCCTCTCCACAGATCTGTAACGTGGCCTGGGATTGTAACCTGCTTGTCTCCATGGAGATACATTTTAATGCAGTACTATTACCAGTTCCAGGCAAAGCTATGACATCTCCACAGAGACGAGCATTCCAGGCCATACCTGCCTATCAAAGCCTGATCTCGTCGGATCTCAGAAGCTAAGCAAGGCAGGGCCTGGGTAGTACTTGGATGAGAGACCAGTGGGAATTCCAGGGGCCACAGTGGGGCGCCAGTTGCAAAAAACTGTCGTCGTGTCCTTAGGCAAGACACTTCACCCACATTGCCTAGTATGAAAGTGGAGTGTGTGTGAGTGTTGGAGGTGGTCGGAGGGGCTTACCACCTCTTGAGTGTGGAGTGAATGAACAATGAACTGTAAAGCGCTTTGGGTGTCATGAAAGGCGCTGTATAAATGCAATGAATTACAAGTGGGGGGCAGACAGAAAAGTTCCACAGTGCAGCTTTAAGTCAGTCTGTCTAAAGTAAATATTTGAAGCACTTCTTGGCCACGGTAGACCTCAAGTTTAGAATGTTTTGTTTACCATTTTGCATTTTTAGTGAACTCGAGTCAGGTTTTTGAATGGCTGTCTTTGTGTCGGGGGAGGAGACTCAATCTGAGCTGTGTAAAGTGCACTTAGACATTTCTTTCCGAATGTTTTTTGGTCACAGGTTGCCGCGATTGTCGCAAAGCATTTGATGTCTTCCTGTGTTCTTCTGGATTAAAGACCAGTATTGCTGTTTGTAGGAACAACCAACCTATAATAGACCTACGTGGTTTGTGTGTAGACAGTTCTCCATGTGCCAACCACTAGAATGAGGAGGTCCGCTTTGAGGTACAGGTAGTAATAATGGTCATTCCAGTTTGGAGAAGCAGATGGGAGCCAGATTTTGTGATTAATATAGTAACAAAATACTCCATTAAACATATTCAAATTTGGGTTTCTGAAAGAGTCAAAAAGCAAATGATAACCTAGCATTTTTTTATATGGCAACAAATTGTGCCATAAATTACACTTTTGTTTTTTTATGACAACTGTTGTGTAAAAAAAAAAAATCTGTTAAATGTTTGTTTTAAATCAACTTTAGTTTTGTTTTTTTTGTTTTTTTGTCAAAACTCAATTACCGCATAGAGATTTTAAGTGGTTGGTGAGTTTCAAAATTACAAGCTAATCCGTGTTTTGGTTGTGAACTGTCCTCAAACTTCAAGTGTGTAATGCCTTGATTGGTGAATGACTACAGTCAGCAATTTACTGTAATTCAAATGTGGGTTAGTCCTAGAGTTGCAGCTAGTTGTACAATGTGCTGTAAAAATACAATTTTACGGTGTATCCGTTTTGCAGATTTTGGGGGTAACACCGAAAATATTAAGTCCACCTGTTCTTATTCTCACAACAATCTAATCAAATTTATACAGTTGATTTTTTTTTTTTTTTTTTTTTTTTTTTCTTTTCTTGAAAACAAATTACAATTTTTTTTTTTTTTTCAGTTTTGGCCTCATTTTTCATTTGAATTTATTTTTATATATTTCTATCATACCTGGTTAGTTTGACATTAATAACAATAGAACAGGTGCACCTAATAATTTTTGAGCAAAAAGGGGGTTCCAACCATGCCACTAATTCACACCACACATCCCTGAGCCGTTCTTTCTGTATCAATGCACTTATTTTTGTCATGATTTGTTTTTCTGTTCGGCTGGGGTTACATTTTGTCATTATTTGTCTGGTTGCTTATTTAAAGCTTTTGATTTGCAATAGCACAGATTGCGCTCGGATGGACACTGGATCGTAAAAAATGGCGCCAATAGTGCGTTGTGTTTGTTAGCGGGGTTGGCATGTGGCAAGCATACTCCATAACGCCCACAAAGCCAAGTTCATGGTTTCCGTGGTTTTATTTTGCATTACGTTGTACCTCGGTTCTAATTATTTTCGGACGCTCGAGATGCTGCACACACCTCGGACATGTGAAAGGACTCTAGAGCCTAGTGAAGGTCAAAGATCAACCTGGCAAAGGGAAGCAGTTGATTGGTTGGTTTGACTTCTTGAACAGTGATGGACGGCGCTAAGTATTCAATGTTGTGAAAACATGCTCAATAAAGATGACTGCTTTTTCCAATGTGTCAGGGCTGTTATTACTGTTTAAATGAACTGTAAACATGCTCGGTAGACTAGAATCCTCCAGCTTGAGAGGGCCCGTCTCCTGATCTGAACCACATCTGTCAGAAATACCAAATACCGTTGTATCGCCCACTGCTCATAGGCTGTGTTGTCCCACCCCTCAAGTATGGATCAATACAGGGAAAAAAAAAGTTACCATTCGCAAGTTAAATCGTTTAAATTTTTCGCCTACAAGACAGGATTTATGTAGATGGCATCTAGTAGTGTTGTGTGCAAATACAACAGGGCTGGTTTGGCCAGTCTTAACTGCAGATGGTAGCTTTAAAGCAGGGGGCTCCAACTCACTTCCACGTGGCTCGCCAAGATTTCTGGATTCTATATATTGTGAATAATAATTAAAAATTTGATTAATTACCATTGTTAATGTGTCATTTTGATGCCTAACTTGGTGCACTATTAAATACACAAAAATATAAACGCAACACTTTTGTTTTTGCTCCCATTTTTCATGAGATGGACTTAAAGATCTAAAATTCATTCCAGATACACAATATTACCATTTCTCTCAAACATTGTTCACAAATCTGTCTAAATGTGTGATAGTGAGCACTTCTGCTTTGCTGAGACAATCCATGCCACCTCACAGGTGCGCCACATCAAGATGCTGATCTGACATCATGACCAGTGCACAGGTGTGCTTTAGACTGCCCACAATAAAAGGCCACCCCGAAATGTGCAATTTTTTTGCTTTATTGGGGGTCTGGGGACTCAGAACCAGTCAGTATCTGGTGTGACCACCATTTGCCTCATGCAGTGCAACACATCTTCTTCGCATAGAGTTTATCAGATTGTCAATTGTGGCCTGTGGAATGTTGGTCCACTCCTCTTCAATGGCTGTGCGAAGTTGCTGGATATTAGTAGGAGCTGGTACACGCTGTCGTATACCCCGGTCAAGCACATCCCAAACATGCTCAATGGGTGACATGTCCGGTGAGTATGCTGGCCATGCAAGAACTGGGACATTTTCAGCTTCCAAGAATTGTGTACAGATCCTTGCAACATGGGGCCGTGCGTCATCTTGCTGAAACATGAGGTGATGTTCATGGATGTATGGCACAACAATGGGCCTCAGGATCTCATCACGGTATCTCTGTGCATTCAGAATGCCATCAATAAAATGCACCTGTGTTCTTCGTCCATAACAGATGCCTGCCCACTGCCCACACCATAACCCCACCACCACCATGGGCCACTCGATCCACAACATTGACATCAGCAAAGCGCTCACCCACACGACGCCACACACGCTGTCTGCCATCTGCCCTGAACAATGTAAACCGAGATTCATCGTGAAGACAACACCTCTCCAACGTGCCAGACGCCATCGAATGTGAGCATTTGCCCACTCAAGTCTGTTACGGCGACGATCTGGAGTCAGGTTAAGACCCCGATGAGGACGACGAGCATGCAGTTGAGCTTCCCTGAGACGGTTTCTGACAGTTTGTGCAGAAATTGTTTGATTATGCAAACCAATTGTTTCAGCAGCTGTCCGAGTGGCTGGTCTCAGACGATCTTGGAGGTGAACCTGCGCTTGAATTGCGTGAGAAATTCCGTGTGAGCGTGTGAACACGTCGAATTGCGTGTTGAGAGCCCTGTTTGTCTAAAGAGCAAACTTAAACTACAAAGCAACTAATGAGAGTTATATAAATGAAGTTATTACCTGATGGTTCTCAGTTTGTTTTATCATCACCGCACTTTGTCAGTGCGCGCTGAGAGGGGCGGGGAGGAGGGACCGGGGCGGGGCAGTGTTGCCAACTTAGCGACTTTGTCGCTATTTTTTAGCTACTTTCTGGACCCCCCTAGCGAGAAAATTAGACAAAAGCGACTAGCGACAAATCTAGCGACTTTTTTGGTGATCAGAGGCTCCAAGATCGCGGGAGGGGGAAAAAATAATTGCGCCGTTTTCTCTCTTTCCCCGTTCAGAGAAAGAGACAGCCAGACACACAGGCAGAGAGGGGCGGGGGCGGAGTTGAGAACAGCGTGGACAGGCAGCCAGACACGGCGCACACACACACACACTCACCAGTCTCTCCTCTGCTCCCTCCCATCTCGTCAGATCGCCTCGGAGTCTGGTCATTCCTCTCTCTGTTTCTGTCATTCAGTTTCTCTCGTCACGTGCATATCCCTCTCATTCTTTAGAGCATTTCTTTTTTCTCCTCTTGTATTCTAAGGCTAGTTCTTTGTGTAAAGTGAGCAGTGAGAACTTTTTTTTTTTCCTGCACAAATGCAATGTAAAACGTGTACAATGCCGCGCGTAAGCCGTCGGGAGGGACACATTACGCACAGACGGAGACACCGGGACTGGAGTCGGTGCGTCTCAGAGGAGACGTGGCACCGGGACTGAGGCTCAGGACGTGCCCGGGGGACGGCGCGTCTGCTCCGGCCTCCGCTCGGACCGTGCGCCCGGAGCAGGGGGAGTTTTTTTCGCTGAAAACGCGCGGAGCCTGCATAAACTAAGCCACACAGACCAATTTTCTGGGCGCAAAAAAAAAAAAAAAAAAAAAAAAAAAAAGAAAGAAATCAGCGTGAGAAATGCCATGTGTGGCGTGTGAGCGTGTGAACACGTCAAATTGCGTGTGTCACACTCTCAATGCGTGAGACTTGAGAGCCCTGTTTGTGAACAATGTTTGAGAGAAATGGTAATATTGTGTATCTGGAATGAATTTTAGATCTTTAAGTCCATCTCATGAAAAAGGGGAGCAAAAACAAAAGTGTTGCGTTTATATTTTTGTTGAGTGTAGATTATGGTTTATGTTTTAGAAGCATGTAACAGTTCCCCTTCTAAGGCTCTTATATTTACTGAGTTTTTTTTTTTGCAGCTGTCAAAATAGTCATTTTTGTTTTGTAAAGGTACCTCACTCAAAAAAGGTTGGAGATCTCTGCTTTAAAATCTTTCTTCATGATAAAGCATAATGTAAGCTGAACCCCAGGAAATCAAATTCTCTGTTGCATTTACACCTCATAAGCATCAGATATTTCTAGCAAGAAGTCCCAACAGGGGTCCCACAAACCAATAGAGAACACCAGAATCAACATTAGAATCAATGTTTTGCAAATGTCTGCCATCTGTCAATAAAATAAATCTCCCTTCTTCACTGCACTTCTTAGTATAGGTACTGCAAAAGTCCCAAATAACACATGCAGTGATGTGATATTGACATTATTGTTACACAAAACACAGTATGA
This sequence comes from Paratrypauchen microcephalus, assembly GCA_036785185.1. NCBI lineage: Eukaryota > Metazoa > Chordata > Actinopteri > Gobiiformes > Gobiidae > Paratrypauchen > Paratrypauchen microcephalus. Next base: position 838,683 of record JAVJIX010000124.1, on the reverse strand, counting down.
CAAAACAGTATCATGGTATTAGTTTATTGTATAAAGTAATGACCTGTTTGATATGAAAGAAAATCATTCAGTGAGCAGTGAATGAACATGAATTTATGCAGCAGTCCCATAGTCGTGATATTCTTGTCCCCAACGAGAAATAACAGATTAAAAAAAACACACAATCTTCACATTTATTCTCATAAGCGTTAAACTTGGGGCAAAAATGTGTTCGCTAGACTATTTCATCAGTGAAAGAAATAAGGATTATTATTTTCATGATTTAAATATTGATATTTTTCTCATTATTTTGTGCTCGCTATGTGATCTGCTTTTGAGTGTGATTTTTATTAACACATACAGTATATTTTAGTTTTTAGTTTCTTTAAAATGTGTAGCTTTTTTATTAGATGTCTGTCTGAAAGTCACTTCAGAACTTGCACTGTCCTCTCTCATCTCACTGTTAAAACTCTACATCTGAGCGCAGCGTGCGGACTTGGTTGCTCATGTTGGTTAGCCTCTGCTTCAGCTTCCTCTGGGTCGACTCATAGTTCTCCACCATCTTCTTCAGCTTCAGCGCCATGATGTCCACGGAGGCCTCCATTTGGTTCACCTTGTCCTCCAGGTCTTTAGCGTCTGTGGCCAACACTAGGGCCTCGTCAATCAGGTTATCCTTCATCAGAATGGCCCTCCCTTTATCCTCTAGAGCGTATTTAGCATCCGGATACTCGATTAGCGCGTCCATGAGATCTTCCTTCGACAAAGCAAACAAATCGGAATACCCAACGCTTCGGATATTGGCGGTTCTCCTATTTCCCGCCTTGCTTCCTTTGATTCCAAGGATGCTAATCTCTCCAAAGTATGCTCCGTCGCTAAGTACGACGAATTGTGTAACACCATCATCTGCTACAACAGCTAGCTTCCCTTCTTTTATGATATACATTTCTCTTCCAATGTCTCCCTTTTTACAAATGTAGTCGCCTGGGCTAAAAACTTGTGGTTGAAGTTTGAGAACCAACTCGACTAGCAATCCCGCTTCGCAATCTTGAAAAATTCGCACTTTTCGTAGTGTTTCGAGATGGACATTAATGGCGATTTCCGCCTTCAACTTGTCTGGAAGATTTTTCAAGACTAGCTTTTCATCGCATGTTTTTTCCTCGGTCCACAGGTAGTCGAACCACTTTACAACTCGATGCTCTAAGTCTTTAGAAACTTTACGGAACTGCATGTACTGCTTTATAGCGTCAATTTTCGCTTGGAATTCCACTCGCGCTGCGCTCATGTTGGAGATCATGGCACCAACGTTACCGACAATCGTAGCAAAAATGAGAACGCCGGTTAAAAAGTCGCACACGACAAAGAAATATTCAATGTCGCGAACTGGAGGGGGCGTTTCACCGATCGTGGTTAGCGTTAGTGTTGACCAATAGAAGCAATAGATGTACTGTCTAGCTAGCCGTCCAAATTCCGGGTTTTTGTCGGCTGTTGGATAGACCCAAGTGTCCGACCCGAATCCTAGCACTTTGGAGACGGCAAAATAGAGGCAAGCGTTCCAGTGGATAATGATGATGATGTAACCTACGAGGTTTGCAATTCGGAAGATGTTGGGGAAGTTGGTCCTGGTCTCGGTGCGGTCAAAGAACTCAAAGAGGCGTGAAAGGCGAAACAGTCGGTTGAACCTCCACTCAGGATTGTTCACTCCTAGGTAGAAGAAGACGATGTCCGTGGGGATGATGGAGATGACGTCCAGTCTGAACTGACGAGTCTTTGTGTACTTCTCCTTTAAGATCTTGGGGTCTTTCACAAGCAGGCCCTGCTCCAGAAAACCTGAGAAACACAAGAAAGAGGAAAAATGTACTGTTGTGACTGAATAGTAAATGACTGCGTGCACATGGGAAACTCCAAACCGATTGCAAAGTGATTGGGGTCGTAAGGGCTGCATGTGCACAGGGATTGGCTTGGATTGGGATTGGTTTGCCCCATCCCCCAGGAACCCCTGGCCTAAACCAAAAACGCTGTTTTGTCGTTCATACGAACAACCTAACTGCAGAATGCACAACAAGTACGCCACTGCCGCTCTGTCAAACTCCTCGAAAAGCCATTGCAGTATACTGTGTTGTGTTGTGTTTTTAGTAGCTATCACCCGTAAGTAGTTGAACTACAGCGCCACATAGCGTTGCGGGGCGTGCCAGGTCGCTGACCTGAATCTGATTGCGCAACATGCATGTGCACTCGGATTGGATGACAGACCACCCGCCGAGCAAGTGTGAAAAAACCAACCCAATCCTGATCCAATCCTACCATGTGCACGCAGTCAATGAGAATGAGATTTTATCATATTGCTTAGATATTTTTAGATACTTTATATATCCTGAAGAAATTAATTTTTCTAGCTTTTGGAGAGCCCTGTGCAAGACTGTGACGGATATTTGTCATTTATTTGTTGAAAACTCAACCATAATTTGTATATTATTTGTAATAAATTCTAAACTCTAAATACTGTACCTCCACCACACCTATGGTCATGAGCTCTGAGTAATAACCGAAAGGACAAGATCGCGGATACAAGCGGCCGAAATGAGTTTCCTCCGCAGAGTGGCTGGGCGCACACTTAGAGATAGGGTGAGGAGCTCAGTCACACGGGAGGAACTCGGAGTAGAGCCGCTGCTCATCCACTTCGAGAGCTGAGTTGGCTTGGGCATTTGTTCCGGATGTCTCCTGGATGCCTCCCTCGGGAGGTGTTCCAGGCATGTCCCACTGGGAGGAGGCCCCGGGGAAGACCCAGGACACACTGGAGGGACTATGTCTCCTGTCTGGCCTGGGAACGCCTTGGGGTCCCCCCGGAGGAGCTGGAGGAAGTGTCCAGGGTGTAGGAAGTCTGGGAGTCCCTGCTTAGACTGTTGCACCCGTGACCCGGCCCGGGGATAAGTGGAAGAAAATGGATGGATAGATAGATGGATAATACTGTACCAAGATTCAACTTTTGGATGCTGGTGAGGCACTGTACATTTGCACACTGCCTATGCCAGAAAATGCCCTCCCTGGTATTTCTGAGATGACTTAGTTACTCACCAGTCCTGAGTCTGACAAATGTGTCCATGTAGTAGAGCAGGTCTGAGGTGTAGTCCAACACCATCCACATGGTCGTGTTCTGGCGCTGGAGCTCATTAAAGCAAGACCTAAAATTCAGACATCAGTATTCATGTACAGTTATATGTGACACACAATTGTGAAATTGATCAAATTCATGTATTGTAAAAATGATAAATGGCGAGACTAAAAATCTCAACATGTTTTTCATGTAAACTGTGATGAGAGCAAAGGATCATGGTCTACTAGAGCAGTGTTTCCCAACCAGAGGTACAAGTACCCCTAGGGGTACGGAAGCACACTGCAGGGGGTACTAGGCAGTGTTGCTGCCAGGCGCAAGGGGTGATTTTTTTTTTTAATTTTTAAATTCTAATATGAGTAAATTTGTGTTAAAGAAAAGAGAGAAAATGCCTGAGAATTAAATTTTCAAATTACGGAGATGAAATAAAATGATTTTCATTGAATAATCTGTGTCACGTTCTACTTTTGGAGAATTATCAACATGTATGAGTGAGGGGGTACTCGAGGTATGACAAAAAGGCTCAGGGGTACACAAGACAAAAAAGGTTGGGAAACACTATACTAGAGCATAGTCAGCTGTTGTTATCCAACACCCACGCAAAAAAAATACTGTATTTTAGATATAGGTGCATGGGTTTGAAATGTATATATTATAAAAGACTTTTGGTATTGCAATTTACAATATTAACAACATTGTTTCTTCCCTGTCTGAAATAATATCTCAGTCGTGTATTGAAAGTACATACTATAAATTGGTCCTGACATGTATGTTTTGTTATAAAAAAAAAAAAGTAATACAAATAATAAAAATAAATGTACCAAAAAAAATAATTAAAAGCTAAATGTTTGCATGAAATCTGTGTTGCTGTAAAGAATGATATATTTATTATAACACTGGTGTTACCTTGCCACGAGCAGCATGAGGTTGTAGAAGACGGGGATTGCGATGGTGACCAGCCAGTAGTAGTACATGTCTGTGGCGGGGTCCATGATCCACACCTCCTTCCTAACAACAGCAACATGAAAAACATCAAGGCCAAAAAATAAACCCACATCCAGATCACTGTACTCACGGTTCCTCTTTCTTCTCATCCTTCTTCTTGTCATCTTTTTTATCATCTTTTTTTTCATCCTTTTTCTCATCTTTCTTGTCGTCCTTCTTGTCATCTTTTTTGTCATCTTTCTTCTCGTCTTTTTTCTCGTCTTTCTTCTCATCCTTTTTCTCATCTTTTTTGCTGGAATCAAACACATGCTGCTTCTTTCCTATGCATGTAGTTATATAAATGAACCGCTAGAGGGAGCTGACACATCCATCTACACGTTCACGCGCACACATCAGCTCAGGGAAATGATTTAAACTATTTTGGGAAACTCAAATCTTACCCGTCGTTGTTGTTCGAGCAGTTTGTGTTTTGTGAGCCTAAAGGCCAGGGAGATACACTGAAAAAAAATCAAAAATAAAATGAAAATGTATTTAATGATGACACTCTTTTGATAGTCATGGATAATGCATGTTTTATCTCTATGGGCCTTGATTACTAGCAGTCAGTTTATATTTCTACTTATATTTTCTACTTTTACTAATACTGTGAACAACATGATAAGAGGGCATTGGTTAAAGGAGAATTAATGTGTTTTACAATCTGAGCCTTATTTCGGTAATAAAACAAGTTGTTTTACTCACCCATAGCACTTTGGTGTCATATGGAGCACTTCCGGAGATGTTTTAGATTAGCGATCTCCGTAACGTGAGTATAATATATGCCCCGAGTGGTCTCCAAATAACAAAATTTAGCACTTTTCAAATCATAGAAGCTCATTGTCTTAGTCTACACTTTTGTTTGAGTCAAAAGTGGCCTGTAATCCGAGATTTATCCATAGTTTACAGCTTTGCGTTTCATGTTTGGGTCCCGGGAGCTGAGAGCGAAATAAATCCTCATCTACTCGAAAATATGGCTAAATCTTGGATTACAGGCCACTTTTGACTCAAACGAAAGCGTAGACTAAGACATTGAGCTTCTATGATTTGAAAAGTGCTAAAGTTTGACCGCAAACATTTGCCCCGAGACCTCACGTTATGGATATTGCAAATCTAAAACATCTCTAGAAATGCTCCAAATGACACCAAAGTGCTATGGGTGAGTAAAACAACTTGTTTTATTACCGAAATAAGGCTCAGATGGTAAAAAAAAACGTTAATTCTCCTTTAATATGTAATTGTTGTTATACTGTGTCCTATTACACAGTAAACAATAAATGGTATAAAATGAGCTGCTCTACCTGACCTGAGACTATACAAAGAAATATTCTGTGGCCATACCACCTTATCAATGCTCAGTCGCATAAACTAGTGATACAAAAATTGTATATGATTATTTCTTTGTATCATTCATGTACTGAATATACTGAATGCCAGAGTTCGTTAAAACATTATGTGTGTATGGTTCACTTCTGTCTGAATGCCACACAGATCCCATGTGAACCAAGGTCAATCAGCTTCTTTCTTTTCACAACATAAAACGTCTCTGTACCATCTTAGAGTCGGGCAGTGCAGATAGGAACTTTTTCATGTATGCGTTGCCTTTTTGGTCAAAGCACAATTAAACTGCAGTGCTGGTTGATGCTTGTTGTTTCCGCACCATTGCTGATTTGTTCTTTCCATTACATTACTTGTATCTGCTATTCCCGTTGTTAGTATCCTTTTGTATTATTGCAATATGATGATAGTTGTGTTACCAAGCTCTAACAGTGACTCATTGTTCTCATTTGTAAATACTTCATATGGTCTAATGTAAATGTCTGAAGAATGCAAAAGAAAGCTCATTATGTTAAACTAGAAGAGGGGGTGGGATTAAATACGTTTTCTTCTTCCCACTCCTTTTTGGGGTAATGTTTTTTTTTTTTTTTCTGTTATGATTGCACTTTTAAAAGAATGTAAAAATGCTTACATGCCCAAAATAAATAAATAAATAACTTTACATTTTCACTGGATGGCTGTTTGTTTGTTTTTTGACTTTATACTTTATCCTCCTGGGACCTGAAGAAAAAAAGTGTATCTAAATTATTATTATTATTATTATTATTTTAATTTTCTATTTGGAGGTACATGAACACCTTAGCATTTACAGTACATTTTGTTCATTTTATTTTTATTCCTCATGTTGTAACATGTCCTCTGTAATTCACGTGGACATTTTGGTGTTAAATCCATGTGAAGTTAACAGCCTAACAAAAACATTTTTTTTTTGATGACCAACATCTCTGACAAGCTTCTACAGTTGCCTCAAAAAGTTCTTAGACTCCCTTTTAATTTCTTATTTATTTTTTAGATATTATGTATTTTTTTTATTTGAGTATTTATTTACGTATTTATTTATTTTTATTTTTTAATGTATTATTATTTTTTATTTGAGTATTTATTTATTTATTTATTTATATTTTTATGTATTATTTATTTATTTATGTATTATATATATATTATGTATTATTTATTTTTTATTTGAGTATTTATTTACATATTTCTTTATTTTTTAAGTATTATTTATTTTTTTATATATATTATGTTTTTTTTTTTAGTATTTATTTACTTTTTTTTTTTTTTTAAATCATAGTGCAACTACAAACTAGAGTCTCAAAACAATTAAAAGATCGACTGGTTAACTCGATGTCCACTATAAAGGACACAAATGAATGGGCCGGGTCTCAGGAGGTTATAAGATAAGATAAGATAAGATAAGCCTTTATTGATCTCACACAGGAGAAATTTACTCGCCACAGTAGCTCCAGGACATTTGGACAAGAGGGGAAAAAGTGCATGCAGGTAGGGAGGGGATAAAGTAAGTAATAAATAATACAGATAGTAATACGTAATAATAATAATAATGGAAAATAGTAATAATGATAATAGTAACAACAAGCATCAACATGGAAAAGAGGATATTGCACGTCTGGCCTATATGTTAGAATTATACAGTTTGATGGCGGTGGGGATGAAGGATCTGCGGTAGCGCTCCTTCTTGCACTGGGGGTGTCTTAGTCGGCTACTAAAGAAGCTGCTCAGCTCCTCAATAGTCCAGTGCAGAGGGTGAGAGGTGTCGTCCTTAATGGACATGAATTTGGCCAGTACCCTCCTCTCAGCCACCTCCTCTACACGGTCCAGAGGACAGCCCAGGACAGAGCTGGCCCTCTTAACCAGCTTATTCAGTCTTTTTCTGTCCCGTTCTGTGCTGCTCGGGGCCCAGCAGACGACAGCGTAGAGGAGAGCAGAGGCCACCACAGAGTCATAAAAAGTCTTGAGCAGAGGCCTGCACACTCCAAAGGACCTCAGTCTCCTCAGGAGGTGGAGGCGACTTTGGCCCTTCTTGTACAGGGCGTCGGTGTTGTGGGACCAGTCCAGTTTATTGTTGAGGTGAACATCCAGGTACTTGAAACTGTCCACAGTTATTGAATGTTCGGCCACTACCACTGGGACCACTGGGAATATTAGCAAACTGTGCTTGTGTCCTTAGGCAAGACACATCCCCCCTTGCCTAATATGAGCGCGGTGTATATGTATGAATGTTGGTGGTCAGAGAGGCCGACGGTCCAGATTGGCGGCCCCGTTTCCATCAGTCTGCAGCTGTAGTTGCAGTAGTAATGCACCACCAGAGTGAATGAATTATTATAATTATTACAGTATAATAGTTTTAGTTACAGTATATAGCAAGAGTGATTGCAACGAAACATTCCCTGTGTTCATATTATGATCATAACTCACCTGGCCCTGTTCCTCATGGTGAGTCCAGCCCTGGGACCTTGTGGATGTGAGGGGATCATGACGCTCCTCTGTCGCTCTGTGAGGTGTGTGCAGAAAACAAGTGTCATTTCAAAGGTTCAGAGGCACACAAACAAAGCAGTGACATCATGAAATAAATTAATATAAACAATTTCCCTCAAACTACTACACAAAGTGCCAGTATGCAGGTAAAAGGTAAATACCATGCACATGCAGTCCAGTGAACCAGATCAAAACTAGACTTCAGGGTACCTACAGTGAGGAAACAACTAGTGACAAGAGTATGTAAAAGTAATCTAGTCATTCTAGCTGTAATTTATACATGACAGATGAATATTTGATCTGTTAGAAGATTTCATGGACTAAATGTTTCTACATAGATGCATTGTTAAAAGGCCCAGTATGTATTATGTCTATTTTTTTTTAAATCGCAACAAAAGTCCACACCACACAGGATGCCGTAGTGTGGAGTGTAGTAACCCTCAAACTGATTATTCAAAGATTCAACCATCCAAATAAAGCCTTGTTTTAAATTGTCTCACTTTGTTCCAGATTAGCACTTCTCCCCTTTTAGCTCCGTTCACTCCAATCCCTCAGATTACAGCCGCTAAAATTACACATCAGAGTTTCTTTAGGTTTCTCCCACTCATAACATAAAAAACAACAACAGCAATTCACGATAACGAAACCATAGCTACCTTTAAAAACGTAAAGTAAAAAAATCAAATCGAAAAGTTTTTAAAATCCTTGGAGCAGATCATCATCTTGACTTGAAAATCCAACCAAAATTTACACTGGCTATTTTATTCCCCATACCAGGATATAGGTAGAGAAGTGTTCTGTGAAGTACTGAAAGCATGTAGCCCGGTGCGTGTTAATTGATTTGTTGTGGCTTCCTTCTGCTTAAACAGGCCCCGCCCCTGGAGATAGAAAAGCATAGGGGAGGGACAGAAATTGAATGAGATCATACTTAACTAACATAAAACTGATTACTTTTATTGTGTTGTTTTTATTTGTAATGTTAAACAGAAATCGCTTAAAGAAATTGCGTCACCAGCTGGTCAGAACATTAGCAAGTGCCTTAATGTAACCTTAAATCTTTCTTAAAGATTAAAGGCTCTCTGCAAATGTCTTGTTTTTCCTGTATTTGACATAATCTATATACATTAGAGCAACATCTAACCATATTTTTACGTTTATTTCTTTTTCCTGACTATATTCTAGTTTTGATCCTTCCCTCTTAAAGTCAATCCTCTTATGTTTAAGCCAGGCACCTGCAGCTATGGTGGAAGCGCTGTCGGCCAGTCACAGCTCAGATCAGCTCAATGGCTTCTCTCATCCAGTGAATCGGTGCACCCAAGGGAGCTCCCATCAGCCCGAAAGAGGTGTGACTCCTGACGGTGCAGAACGCTGCTGGAGAGGAGGGAGATCATTATGAATGTGGTGTTTTTTTTTTGTTTGTTTGTTTTTTTAACACGAGTTTGGAGAATGTGTACTCACTTTGGGACAGTCAGGGTTAGGCTGTGTAAATGGGATTAGTGCTAATACTCTAATGCCTTTTCATGAGTGAGTGGACATGCTTTGACATTTGTATTCATAATTATTGCATTGGTTTTGGCTTTCTTACTGTTGTTGGAATAGATATTACGTCTTTGGAATTAGATCTTTCTTTCTATGGCAGTATCGTTTATAGTTAATTAATATGAAAATAAAAGTTCTACAATCTCACCACTTTACACCTGTTACGGATTTCCTGTTAAACTCTAAGCTTTCTTTTTGGTTTTATAAAGACAGACATTGTTTTGTTTGTTTGGGAAAGGGTACTAACGCAGTGAAGAGGACAAATGCCACCATGATGACATTTGGAAGAAGCTCATTAAATCTGGTAATAACTAAACTGAGCATTAATACAAATAGGCTGAATAGTAGCACATGCAACTTATATGGCAAATAAAAACTAAAAAGTATACAAATCTGCATACATACTAAAATAAAGCTGGATGTTGAATGCCCCCTGAAAGTCACTTCTCCACAGATCTGACCTGTAGCTTGGTCTGGTGTCAGCTGTTTGTCTCCAGTGGTACACAGGGGAACGTTACACTCAAAGCAATAACATGTCCATAAAGATAGTGGGTGGCAAACCCTACAGGAGAAAAGTTAGTTTAATTTCTCTTACATACCAAATGTTCAGTGAGAGCTGCGTGCCGCTCTTATGCCGCTCGTATGCTTCTCGTATGCTTCTCGTAGCCCCTCAGGCCTGTCCCACTGCTGGATGTCAGGCAAGTGATGTGTGCGCCTGTGGAGGTAATTGGGAGGATGCTGTGGACTCAGCATGTTGTGAGTGGTGTCCATGGAGACGGTTTTGTGAACAGGCATTGGCTTTCCGTCATATGACCTTATTGAACCAAAGTATTTGGCAATGCACTTTACTATTACACTTTTATCTCTGTTTAAATGGTAAAGTTAATACTGGTGAATAGCAGTGAGTTGCACCCACACATACAACACAACAGAATACACTGTTGCTCGGACTCAAGGACAGGACTGTGAGTTCCTGTGGCCCTCTGGGAGATAACGCTCTGCTGACCAGATCCTCCTTCACATACACACATATAGTAAGTAAGTAAGTACATTTTATTTATATAGCACATTTAAAAACTGTGAAAACTGGCCAAAGTGCTGTACAATGTCAAAAAGCTAAAATTAAATAATAATAAAATACATAAGAACATTTGACATGGCACAACAAGTATATATATAGGTGAAATAAAAGAGGATAAAAGATAGAAATAAAAAAGAGCTAAGAGGCAAAGGTCATATATGTACAAACACACGCACATACACACACACACACACACACACACACACATCCACACAATGACACACACACACACACACACACACACACACAATGATACACACTATAAAAACTGTAAACACACACTCCTCAGTTCACTCCCTCTATCCTGTCTGGAGGACCCGTAGCTGTGCTGTTCACTTTTGCCTAACTGTTCTACAAGCAAACAATTAAAGAATAAAACAAACTGAAAAGTTGCCTTGAATCTCTGATTTATTAAACAACTGTGCACAGAATTACAAAAGTACCTGTCCCTGACAGAGGGTTGTCTTTCCCTATGCTAATTATGATTACAATGCATACAGAGTTATATATTGTCATACAGTGTTGTATATTGTTATACTCCAGATTTAAGATTTAAGTAAACATTTAAAAAACTAGGACTAAGAGTTAAAGATCCCATGACATGGTACTTCTTGATGTTTTTATATGGCTCCTTAATGGTTCCCTAATACTGTAAATGAATCCTTCTTCAAAATCAACAGTGCATGAGAAACAGAGATAAGATGAGAAAGAGTATTTTTTCTCCCTCAGAACAGGTCATAATGGGTGTTGTTGCTTGAATGCAAATGAGGAGAAAAGAGCTGGCCAATAGTAGAGGGTGGGGGCGTGGCCAAACTCTCTGCTCTCTGCTCAGAGCCTTCTGCCTTTTTAATATGTTTACCAGATAAATGTATTTTTATTTTATATATATATACCTACAGACACACATGTCCCTTCTATTAGCTATAATATCATTTTTTGTAAAGTAATTTTTTTTTCAAGCAGTATGTTGTGTAATGTGCACTGGGACAATGTATGTTACTTTTAAGGAGGACAAGACCATTCAGTTCAGTCATTGTGATTATTCAGTCACGATATAATCATATGAGCAAAACGTTTTATTTTATAGCTTGTCTGAAATCTAAATTAACTGTAAATCTTACTTATTTTTGGTACCATTATTTCATTATTTAATTGTTTAACTAAAAATGTTGCAAAACATGTAAAAATATGTGAAAGACCTCCAGAATCTCACTGCTATTTGACTGCTGCAGCATGAGAACTTGAGATTTGGTGGAGGTGGAGTTCCATTTGTTGGAAAAATTGTGAAAAAGTTGTCTCCAGGTTTGATCTTGTTTTGAGTGTTCTTGTTTTCAAGTACTGCTGCTGCGCTTTAGCGTAGGCCCGCAGATGTGCCCTCAGAGCCTTGGATGTGTAGAGGACACTGTCACACTGGTCGCATGGAAACTGGTGTGGATGTAGTAGTGGTGTGTGTAGCCTTGGTTTTGAAACCTCTCCCACACTGGTCACACACTACTGGCTTAGGCGTGATTTTCTCTGCGTTTGTTTGAGAGTGGCTTAGAAGGTGAGATTATAACTCCTCAGGCCGAACAAAGGTCTTTCTGCACTGATCGCATCCATGGGGTTTGTCCATGTGAATGACTTTATGTCTTTTCAAATTTGAGAGGTCAGTAAACGCCCGGTCACATCACACACGTGGTTCTTCTCTCCTGTGTGCACCATCTGATGGAATCGTAAACTTCTTTTTATTTTGAAAGCCGCCCCACAGAGGTCACAGGTGAAAGGGCGCTCTGTCTCGTGGCAGTGCATGTGATTTTTTTTAGCTTGGCCTTTTCATAAAACTCTTTCCCGCACTGGTCACAGGAGAACTGTATCTCCCTTGTGTGCACGTTCTGATGCTGTTTCATTAAGTTCTTCAATCCGAACGTCTTGTGGCACTGCTCACACTTGTAGCGCTTCTTATTGTGAATGTTTTGAATGTGCAATTCCAGGGCATCTTTCCTTTTATATGTTTCCCACACTGACCACAAATGTGAGGCTGCGCTGTGGAATGGATGAGCTCATGTCTTTTTAAACTATCTGGTGTCAAAATGTTTTGCCACATGTTTGACAGAAGAGCAGATTATACCCTGAGTGCCTTTTTTTTTAAATGGATTTCTAATTTGGCGTAGCTGGAAAGACATTTTCCACACTCATCACAAGGGAAGCGTACTCCGCTGTGAGTGCGCTTGTGTTGGGATAATCTCTCCTGGTTCAGAAAGGCCTTTCCACACTGATCACACTGATGATTCTTCTCTCCCTTGTGAATGAGCTTGTGTTTCCTTAAATGTGACTGATGTCCATAACTTTTCCCACATTGTCACATCTGTAGTTTCGTTCTCGTGTGTGTACAACTGTATGTATTTTCAGAGATTGTTGTATCCTGAATGATGCCCCACACAAGTGGCAGGAGAAGGCCTTCTCTCCGGTGTGTATCTTTCTATGGTTTGATAACGTGGATTTTGCTGTGAACGACTTGCCACACAGCTCACATTCAAAAGGCTTCTCTCTTGTATGGACAAGCCTGTGGGCCTAGAGCTTCTGTTTGGTGGGAAACGTCTTGTCACACTGGTCACAGTTGAAGAGGCCTACACCAGTGTGGATCCTCTGGTGCATGGTGAGCTGGCCCTTCACTCTGAAGCTCCTTCCACATTGCTCACATGCAAAGGGCTTCTCTCCTGTGTGAATGCGCCTGTGATGGATCAGCAGAGATCTCACTTCAAACTGCTTCTCACACAGGTCACAGCTAAACACCTTTTCCCCCGTGTGAAACTTCTGGTGGGCCTTTAGTTTGGTCTGGGTGCTGAATACATTCCCACACTGGCCACATTTGAATTTTACTCCAGAGTGAGTGAGTTTGTGCATTTTAAGGATCTGCTGTGTCTTGACTGACCTCCCACACGTGTCACATGTGAAGGGTTTCTCTGACGAGTGCACCGTTTGGTGCCTCTTCAGCTCCCAGGCTGTGGGACACTTCTTTTCACACTTGGTACAACAGTGCTGCTTCATGTCTCTCTACAAACACAAACACAGTGAGTGACAAAACAAAAAACATGTTATTTGCTGACCTTTGATCTGGTCTTTCCTAAAGCACAAGTAGACTCAGGACTAAACATGGGGAATCCTTTTAATGCAGCTAAAATCTGGCATATGTGCACAAGACTGAGAGGACTGTAACTACGCTTTTAAAATGTTATATAATGGTTATTTATTGCATATTGACTATTTTGTTTGTATTGTTGTAATGCATCTTTCTTGTTGTGTAAACCCTTTAATGATTTCATGTACAAATTGTGCTGTACAAATAAACTTGCCTTACCTTACTTATGTCATAAGTGTGCTAATAACGACTTACAGTTTTAATTATGCCCTATGGCTTTGTACAATGACAAAAAATAAACTAAATCCACACTGTGTCCAGCAGAGGACAGGCAGAGCTGGACAGAAGTCTGCTCAAAAAAGCCCTTAAAGCAGCTGTAATACCTATAATCACTCCAAATCTGATGATGGCAAAAAGGTGTTTTTTGCTGGATTCAGTTGTTATAGAGCAGTGGTTCTCAAATAAAGGATCAGGAAGAAAAAGTAGGGGAAAAAAAAAAATACTGAAAATTAATCATGGTATTTTTTTTTTCTATTCTTCATAGCTGTATGAAACAGGTCCAGCCCTCCAGAACATGCCGATAGCCCAATGTAAACGATAAAAATACTCACAGAAGACAAGAAGTGTCTGAATGGTAGAGTTTGAATTGAATTGCTTCTTCCGGGGACGAGTGCATGTCTCTACTCAGACAACTGGGATCGGAGGGAGCTGGGGGCTGGAACAAACCCTTCATGGTTAGTAGATAAAGAAACAAGTAACCACTATAACCTTTGAGTGTTTTTTTCCATTATGTTCTACTCATTAAAGGTCCTATTTTACTCAAAACTGCCTCTTGTATCTTTAAACCATGTTAGAATGTTGTTACCTCCTCACAAACATATCTGGAGTTGTGTTTTGTTTCATTCCCACATGTTTGAATAATCCTGGTTTATCAGTCTGGCTACATCTCCAAATGCTCTGTTCCCCCTTGTAATGTCATAAAGAAGTAGTTTCAGCAGAGATTGGCATTTCCAGGGCTGAAAACCTCCAAATTATTCTAGTGAAGGTGTGTGGAATGCTTTCTGTTCGAGAGAAGAACTCAGCCTAAATATGCAGGATTTATGGGTTAAACATGTCAGTGAAACAAAACATAACCACAGGTATGTTTGTGACAAGGAAACAACAGTAAACAGAGATCAGAAAAGAAAAAAAACATGTACACACACTTACACAGATGATTATTTCTTAGAATTACAAACAAAAAAGCCAAACCTTCAAATGAACAACAGCAAAATTACTGCCTCTCATTTCATACAATCTCCTTTTTTCTTCATTCCTTCAGTTTGTCAATTGATTCATCGTAAATGTTTATTTCGCCAACAGAGTAAACAGAGACACCAACAAGGAAAGGACAGATCATATGCCAAGCTCACCGTCTCCACTATGGTGCTAGAGATGGTCTCAGCATTAGACAGTGAACATTGGCAGTGTACACTTCTGTAGGTTCAGTTTTCTCTTCTGTTTTCTTCTACACTTTAAATAAAAGATAATAATAATAATAATCGTTAAAATATTGCATACAAAGCAATAAGGTTCCTTCTATCTGTCCCTAAGATACAGACGTCTGGGATCCAGCCGGGCGCTCCGCTCTCGAACCCTGTGTATCTGTCCTTGAACTGGTCTCGGGGCCGGCCCTGATTAAAATCATCAAATGCAACATACTCAAAAAGATACAATTCAACTGAAATTTGTAATGTGCTGACAAGTGCCCAAGCCTTGCTCATAATGTGAATGTAAGACTCTTTGGGTTGTCTGATGTCATTTTTAGTGAGGACAATTTTACCTGTATATGGCTATTGTTATGAGTAAATAAGAAATAAAAAACTCCAGACCTTTATGGTCTGGAGCTTTCTTATGCCTATCTCAAATACTTCATACAATTACCATTTGACATACAGAAGACAAAATGATAATATAATATAAAAATAAAAATTATAATAAAAAAATGTGTGTGTGTGTATATATATACAGTATATATATATATAATTATCAGACATCCAGGGAGATATCGTCCACCACCCCCCCCCCCCCCTTAGTCTCTTATTAACATATTAAAAGTAGCATAAACATACTTTAAATTAAATTAAATTAAACATATTATTAAATATTACACTCTCTACACAAAACTAGTGTTTTTATTTCACAGGTTTTTCATAAAACACCTGTCACCAGCCTATTTTACACACAGTGCACCTCACCACAGTGTCATAATTTTTCACCCTAATCAGACAGGGATATATTTTAGTATATTCTTTAGTATATTCTGCCGTAAAATGAGTTTTATATTTTCGTTTTTTAGATTCTGCCATCTCACTGCACTAAATTATAACTTCTGTGAGAAAGTAATTTGAAGCCCGCCCACACTGAAAGCTGATTGGCTAGTTTTGCTGAGTGTAACCAATCAGCACGTTCTCTGGCCAGCTCTCTCTCTCTCGTGCGCATTCCGTTTGAAGTAGTCCATGCATGATACAAGAGTATTATTTGCGTGCACGCTCTGCACAGTCCAAAAAAAAAAAAACACGTCTAAAATCCGGGATATTTTATCGGACACTCGGGCATCAGGGAGCCACTATAATTTTCCGGGAGACTCCTGGAACTTCCGGGAGCCTTGGGATGTCTGTGTAACCTTTTCATTTACATTGGCGGGAGCACATGCGTCTCTCATAAAGTTAAACCAAAACAAGCTCATGTTTGTTGTGGCGACGCTCACACGTTCCATGGTTTCCACGGGTTTCATATATAAACCCCAACATTCAGATTTTCTGCCCTTTTCCCACTGCTCTCCAAGAGAAAACACAACATTTGATCGATCCAAGTGAAGCTAAGGAGCTAAAAACACCAAGCTAAGCAGCTAATAGTTTTTCAGCAGAATTTGAAGACTGTTGCCTCTCAACTTCACACCAACCTCAGTAATAACAATCTGTATGAACTATTCCAATCAGGCTTTCGACCCCTCCACAGCACAGAAACTGCACTAATAAAAATCACCAATGACCTCCTTATAGCAGCTGATACTGGTTCACTTTCCATCCTCATCCTCCTTGATCTAGTGCCTTCAACACTATCTCCCACAGCACCCTCCTCCATAGACTATCTTCAATCGGCATTACTGACACCCCCCTCACCTGGTTTACCTCATACCTCACCGACCGCACACAGTATATTCATCTCAAATCACACACATCCAACACTTTTCCTGTCTGCGCGGGCGTGCCCCAGGGCTCTGTCCTGTCCCTCCTCTTTATCATCTACATACTCCCTCTTGGCCATATCTTCTGTAAGTACAACATTCATTTTCATTGCTACGCGGATGACACCCAGCTCTACCTTTCCTCCAAACCCTCCTCATCACTCCCACCATTCTCCCTTACCCTCTGCTTACAGGAAATCAACTCTTGGTTCTCCTCCAACTTCCTAATGCTCAATAGTTCCAAAACAGAAGTCCTCCTAGTAGGCACTCCATCCACACTCTCCAAATCTAACAGCTTCTCCATTAACATTAACAACTCAACTGTCCATCCCTCTTCTCAGGTCAAGTCTGGGTGTCATCCTCGACGGCACACTTTCATTTCATTCACACATCAATAATGTCACCCGGTCTGCATACTTCCACTTACGCAACATCTCTCGTCTCCGCCCCTCCCTCACTCCTCACACCACTGCCTAGTCCACAGTCTTGTCACCTCCCGCATCGACTACTGTAACTCTCTTCTTTTTGGTCTCCCCAACAAATCCCTTCAGCAGCCCGGATCATCACTCGGACCCCCACTATCCATCACATCACCCCCGTACTACAAGAACTCCACTGGCTCCCCATAAAACAGCGAATTAACTTCAAAATACTCATGACCACATTCAAAGCAATACACAACCTAGCCCCACCATACATATCTGACCTCATCCACATCACCACTCCATCCCGCACCCTCCGCTCTTCCTCCTCTCTTCAGCTCTCTGTCCCCTCTGCCCGTCTCATCACCATGGGGAGCAGAGCCTTCAGCCGCTCTGCTCCTCAGCTCTGGAACTCTCTCCCTCCTGACCTCCGGAATATAGACTCTCTCCCACTCTTTAAATCCAGACTCAAAACCCACCTGTTCAGACTGTCCTACCTCTCATAGCCAATCAATCCACTCTGATTTAGTTTTTTATCTTGTTTTATGTGTTTTATTGTATTGTTTGTGCTTTTTATTTGTTTTTAACCTTGTGCAGTGTCCTTGGGTGTTCTGAAAGGCGCTTTTAAATAAAATGCACTATTATTATTGACCTTAAACAGCCTCAAGTCCGACCACCTGAACATGCCCCAGGTCAGATTACTTTACTTTGTTTTTTAGGATACTCTGCAGACATTTAGGCCATTTCATTCATAACAAATACTAAATGTATTTGCTCTAATGCTAGTAGTAGTCATGAGTAGCAGTAAGCAAAAATTGGCTTCAGGAAAATTGCCTAAAATAGCCACAAATTGCTCTAAAGTAAGAGTAACGTTACTTCAAAAACATATTAAGTCTAAGTAAAAAGTCAAAGAAATGTGCTAAGTAGCTAAGAGTAAAAGTATTATGGGAAAGTACTAGTCAAGTAACTCAAAGTGTGTGGACCAAACTTCAGATTTGTCATCAAAAGTGAATGTAACTGCAAGGACGAAACATGAAATAGTGCTCATGTGTGCTATTTTCAAAGGAGAGACACAAAAATGAGAGGAAATGATCAGCGCTGCAAGAAACACAAATGTTCACATGTTTTCAACATAAATCTTTTGTAAACTTGCAGTGGGAAGAATAACTACACCTTTTTCTCAGCATGAAATTTAGATTTAAATTTTGCTGTGATTAATTTTGCAGCCCAGTTTGATCTATTTAGCCTTGTCATTGAACCAAAGAATTGATTTGTGTGTTTTTTGTGTGACAGGAGGGCGGCAGGAAGAGGAAGAGGTCTGCGATGCCTGGGACCTCTAGGAGAACCCAGCATAGGGGACCTCGGAGGGATCGCTCGTCCCCCTCCTCTTCCACACAGGTAGGCCGGCTCACATGGACTCTGTTCTCTAGGGACAGTGTTGTAAAGACTGTCTGTGTAAAGACAGTTGTGTGGTTGTTGTGTTGTTGTAAAAACGTTGGTGTGATCTTTGTGTTGGTGATGTTCCAGCTCCAGAGAGAGGACAGGCCTGGGCCCTCCACCTCTGGGTCAGTGTCGGCTCCTCAACAGGTAAGAGTCATTTCCACATGTGTTGGATGGACAAATTTCACATTATTATCTCTGTATAACTTGTATATAACATATTACATTAAAGATGTATTTAAGCTGCATCATTTGTCTGCATGGTTTAACGTGATATGACCTTTTTGTAGGTTGCCCGCAGCAGAAGCCCTCTGTCTCTGCAGACTGGAGCCTCTGCTCTGGTGCAGGTAAGTGTTTCCTTTGCTAAATGTGCACTAGTTTGACTATTTTAGCTGCAGCTTTGTGTGTGAAAAGACTAAAAGACTGTAGCTCATGAATGCTGTGATGTTGTTGTGTCAGCCTGCTGAGAGCCGCAGCCCTGGGCCTTCCTCCTCTGCCTCTCCTGTGCAGAGCCCTGGCTTTCATTTCAGTTTCTTCTTTGTCTTTTGGATCCTTTGTTCAAATCTAAGCTTACATACTTGAATTTAGTCTACATAAATGTATTCTTTCTTTATGTCCATTAGTCACCTAGGAGCTCCGTCCCTCGGCCCCCCTCTACTGCCTCTGTGGCACCCCCTGTGGGTCAGGAGCAGCGTGGTAGTGCTCACCAGGTAAGCCCTTCACAAAAATCACTGTTTATGTCCATTGTGTGGAACATTGTTTTTCATACAGAAAAAAACCCCCATTTCAAACACATTTGCCTCTTGTTGGTCAGCGTACGCGCAGTAGCCCCCCACAGCCCCTGAGCTCTGCCCCACAGGAGGCCCCTGTGAGGCGGGAGGAGAGTCGTGGACACCAGGCTCCCCCTGCCTTCCTGGTGAGTCCTTGAGCAGCTATTCTCTATAATCTGATTTATGAGGTTAAAGAAAACAACCATATTTGTCTTTCCTGTGTGTTTGCTAGCTCTCTCGGAGCTGCAGTTTGGCAGCTCTCTGAGATGCCCCCGCTGTGGCCGCACGTGGGCGACGCCCAGTATGTTGAGGTATGTTAAAGATCCCATGACATGGTACTTCTTGATGCTTTTATATGGCTCCTTAATGGTTCAAAAATCAACTCTCAGTGCATGAGAAACAGAGATGAGAAAGTATTTTTTTCTCTCTCTAGAACACTCCATAATGGTTGTTGTTGCTTGAATGCAAATGAGGAGAAAAGAGCTGGCCAATAGTAGAGGGTGGGGGCGTGGCCAAACTCTCCGCTCTGGGCTCTGAGCGCTCAGCTGATCCATTTCCTTGTTTTTGCACGGGGGGAGAGATTTGAAGTGTTCCATTGAAAAATAAACACATTTCCACAGAAAATAAAATTAAACCACTGCTGTTCAAAGGTCCAGAGGCTCAGATAAAGGACTTCCGAGCCTAGAAACACTCGGACGTGCCTCCAGGCAAATAAAAAAACGCATTTCGCATTGCCTAGCGCATTCGCAGTCCAAACTCTCTGGGCGTGATTTACAGAGACGCTGAGTACAGACAGACGGGGGTGGAACTGCATTTGCATTTCCCCCCCCCGATCTGACGTCAATAAGGTGCCTTGTTCAAACTCGCCCGTTTGAGCTCTGATTTTTTGTAACGCAGAAAAGGATCGCAAATGCTCAGTTTAGACATTTCACAACTTTTAACCATGGGGGGGGGGGGCCTAAACAGGGTAGGGGAGCTCACATTAACATTCAAAAACCTCAGAAAGTGAAAATTTCATGCCATGGGACCTTTAAAGTCTCGCCCGCTGTCACATGTTACACAGGATTGAAGTCACTTACATCAGACTGTACTAGAGATCAGGATCAATTCACTGTGGCGTGTTGAGCGCTCTGATCACTCGGTGGTTGTTTTCAAAGTTTGACTGAACTGTTGTCTGTGCAGCTGGTCCTGCCCACGTTGCCACGCCCACACGAGGTCGGCCTGTACGTCACCGCCACACATTTCATGCTGGTGACCCCCCCTTGGGTGCCCCAGTCCTCTGTCCCGGTGCTCCAGGAGACCCTGATTGCAAGCTTTAACCACTCTGCCTACAGCTGCGAACTGTGACTCTGTTTAACACTTTCACTGTTCATAAGTGCAGCTCCAGGTATGTATGGCTCAGGTGTATGTAGGTATGTAAGGGCCCAGGTGAGTACGACTCCTTTGTTTTACACTGAGCATTTCATGTGCTGATTTCAAGTTTGTGTTTCAGAGGTCATGGATGTTGGTGGATCTTTGGGATGTCTGTCCTGTGACCAGAGAAGCCGTAGGAGGAGCAGTGCTGGTGAGACTTTAGGACCACTAGGTATCCACTGCAATTAGGTCCATTAAAACATGCTGTGTAAAGGCATGCGGCCTGTAGTATTACAGTATTCACATTAGTAACACTCATTTCTGAATGACATTCTTCTATGTCACAGCGTCCTGCCCCAGATGTGCCAAGAGTGTCTGTTTCCTCCAACCTAGCGAGCACTGATGAAGAGGATGACCAAAGTTGCCTTTTCAAAATAAAGGCTTTTAAATATTTTAACAGTGGACCCTTTTTCATGAGCACCCTTATTAATAGACCAAAGTTATTACAAAGATTTAGTTCATTGGAGCCCTAAAAATTCACCAAGTGAGGGAGAAATGTGTAAAATTTGAGAAAGTCAGCACTATGAGTTCTGAGCATAAACAGTCTCTATTTGACATATGAAGTCCACTTGATTAAGAGCAGGACTTTAGTCTGAGCCATGGATCTTGAAGAACTCTGGTCTGACCACACAAGCAATTCGTGTGTAGCAGCACTGACCTCTTGTGGGGATGTGTTTGTACAACATTTAGCTTTTGGCTGCATATAATCTGATGCTCAATGAAACCATAAAAATACTGAAATTGTACAAAAACAATATTTATTTCAGGTGCATTTACAAGTTGATTAGAATATTGACAAGAGTGGATGATGTCACAGCAGAGCTCAGCGTTTCTTCCAGGTGAACTTCCTCCTGGCTCCCTCCTGACCCGGCTTCTTCCTCTCCCTAATTCTGGGGTCAGGGGTCAACAGGCCAGCTAAACAGGGGAGAGGGAAATGAATCTGAAATTAAAATACTATACAAAGGCTAGGAGAGAGTAAATGCTGCCACCTGCTGACTATATCTCAGCACCGTCAGGCTAAACATGGTCCTCACATCAGGGTAAAGGAAATGGAAATTGCATCTTTTAAATGAGTTATTTTCAAACAAGGGAAATGAATAATAACCCATTGTTTAATATATCTGCATAAATCTCCATATCGGACAGGATAGTTAATTATAAATGTATCAAAATATTTATACAGAGAAACCGACCCTTTGTCTGACTCATTTCCCTGATAGACCATTCATAATTGTCCAACTGATACAACCTTTACCAATTACATGATATAAAATCCCCAACATGACATGTTTGCACTTCCTGTATCGTTTCATGGTGCACATCATGTTGCTGCTCACCTTGCCGGAGGTTCTCCATGTCTCCCTCAGGCAGAAAGCTGAGCAGGGCGCGGGAGATGGCAAGGCGCAGCGCCCCCGCCTGGCCTGAGCGCCCCCCTCCCTCCACAGTGCACTGCAGGTCGAAGCGGCCCAGAGTGTTGGTGAACTGGAACGGAAACATCAGCTGCTCCCTGACACACGAGCATAAAGACAGGCAGGGCTTTATCTATAATATTCCACCATTATTTTAGATCATGTTTTTATGCTGTTCTGGGTATTGTCTCTCAGCCAAACGTGCGTACTGTTAGCAGTATTCACCTTTTTTCCCTTTATCCCAGCTTAACTCTAAAAGCCCATGGAATGCTGTGCAGCAATAGTCTGGATTCTCAAGGTGCTGTTCAACTAAAGTCCATTCCTTGAACTCAGAAAAGTGCACACACACAGTACACACACACAGTGCGCACACACACACACAGTACATGCACACACAGTACATGCATGCATGCACGCACACGCACACACATACACGCGTGCTCAACTGTGTAATTAACTCAGTGGCAGCAGATAAATACAAACGCCAATGTGTAAAGCACTGGAGCTTTTTTAAAAACTAGTGGTAGTAAGTGTTTTAAAGGCCTCTGGCTCTCAAATATTCTTATACTTGCATAGGGAATTTTGCATTTCATAACTATGACTTAAAGGAAAAGTAACGTTATTTTACAATCTGAGCCTTCTTTCGGTAATAAAACAAGTCGTTTGACTCACCCATATCACGTTCGTGTCATTTGGAGCTGTTTGAAGAAAGTTATGTTGTAGCGTATCCGTTAGCATGAGTATTCGGGGCATTACTTTGCGGTCTCCAAATAACACAAACTTTAGCACTTTTCAAATCATAGAAGCCCGATGTCTTAATGTAAGATTTCGTTTGAAGCAAAAGTGGCCTGTAATCCGAGATTTAGCCATAGTTTTCAGCTTTGCGTTTCATGTTTGGGTCCCGGGAGCTGATAGCACAATCCGCGCATGCGCACTGGCGTCCTCATCTACTCGAAACTATGGCTAAATCTCGGATTACAGGCCAGTTTTGCTTCAAACGATTTCTTACATTAAGACATCGGGCTTCTATGATTTGAAAAGTGCTAAAGTTTGTGTTATTTGGACACCGCAAAGTAATGCCCCGAGCAAATGATACAGCACCATGTTAACGGATACGGGATCATTACTAGAACAGAACGGCTCAACATAAGTTCTGCGATACTGCTCCAATTGACAGAAAAATGCTATGGGTGAGTAAAACTACTTGTTTTATTGCCGAAAGAAGGCTCAGATTGTAAAAAAACGTTAATTTGCCTTTAAGATAATTTACTGTAGATGTATGAAAACAGGCAACAGTTTGTTCTTTTTGAACACTGGTATTAGATGTTTGTGACTTCTACTGCAACGACACTACATTTAACCATTAAAATAATATAACAAGTAGTGCAAAGAGGTTAGGAGGCACCCTCGCCAAGCAAAATGGTGTGGTTATGAGGAAATGAAACAAATACTAGTGTTCTAGATGAAGAGCAACATTATGATGATCTTCAGAAACTCAGTTTAGCATTTGTGTTTTTTTCACACAGAGGTCTGACGAAGCACAGAGACAGAGGTATGAGCTGGGTCTGTACCTGTCCTGGAGAACAGAGAAGTAGAGGATGTAGTTGAGGCCGTTAATGGAGATCTGACCAGAGCCACAGTCTCTGAGCAGCACTGAGCAGGTGGATGATTTCCTCCGACCTGCACAAAACACAAGTTCAGTTCAGTTGGTGATACTAGTTTCAAGTACCTGGGTGTTCACCTCAACAATAAACTGGACTGGTCCCACAACACCGACGCCCTGTACAAGAAGGGCCAAAGTCGTCTCCACCTCCTGAGGAGACTGAGGTCCTTTGGAGTGTGCAGGCCTCTGCTCAAGACTTTTTATGACTCTGTTGGCCTCTGCTCTCCTCTATGCTGTCGTCTGCTGGGCCCCGAGCAGCACAGAACAGAACAGAAAAAAACTCAATAAGCTGGTCAGGAGGGCCAGCTCTGTCCTGGGCTGTCCTCTGTAGAGGAGGTGGCTGAGAGGAGGGTACTGGCCAAATTCACGTCCATCATGGACGACACCCCTCACCCTCTGCACTGGACTGTGGAGGAGCTGAGCAGCTCCTTCAGCAGCCGACTGAGGCACCCCCAGTGCAAGAAGGAGCGCTACTGCAGATCCTTCATCCCCACCGCCATCAGACTCATATATATATATATATATATATATAGCTATGTTCTCCTTGTTAATGTTTTTTATTATTATTACTTATTTCATCAGACTGTATAACTCCACTGTATGGTCCTAACGTGCAATATCGTTTTTCAATACTCTCCTTGTTACCGTTTTATTATTACTACTTATTTTATTATTACTTATTTTATGCCATTCTTGCCTGCATGCACTTTTCTTTCTTGTTCAAACTGTCCCTACCTGGAGCTACTGTGACAAGTAAATTTCTCCTGCGTGAGATCATTAAAGTCTTATCTTATACTGTATTATAAAAACTCTAAACCCTGGAACTGTAATCGAATGAATTTCTGTAACGGCTCAGGTTCAGACAAGCCTAGTTTATAATAATACATGGGAATAATCTTTGATTTAGTTTTACATTTTAAAGAGAAGTGAAAAAGTTGGTTTTCATTTTCACTCCTCATTGAAAAAGCAGTTCTTGGCTGATTAGTTTAAGACCTTTATTACCCCAGGGCATGAATGTTAAAGTATCACTCAGAAATCTAACTGTCTAAAGCAAAAAGCAAAAATCTCAGTTTTATACTGTTCACCTTCTGCTGTGCTGAAGGCCACTCCCTGCTCGTCCCTCTGGAGCGGTGGGACCTCCTGAGTTTTGGCCTGAGAGTCCAGCTGCCGTCGGAAACACATGACAAACTCCTGCTCTGTGGCGCTGTACGGCATGGACACGAGCCGCTCCATCAGCTGGATCAGGCGAGTGTACTATAGGGAAGTAATATGGCAAATATGATATATTTCCTAGCCTTCTACGGTCATATTTTCAATTCTGCACAAGTTACCATGGAATCAATTAAAAAGACATGGCAAAAATAGAATGGCCATATAACAATTTCATGTGAATAACATTATTGGGCTCAGTGAGAGAATGCAATTGAATATTCTGTTCTCAAGGTTAAAATATTGTACAAAAAATGCATGAAAAAAGAAGAAAATCTTACAAGGTTAAAATTGTAATAGCAAAACGATGTCGCAAATTCCTCAAAACTGATGAAATAGTGACGTCTGGTGGGCAAGTTAGAAAGTGCAGACTATCCCACTGCCTCTCAATTTACGATTCTCTGGCATCCATTACATCATCTCAGCAAAACATGGACTTTACTTATATTTAATACTGCAGCTTTTGTGTTGTCAGTCGTTTTTAGTAGGTTTATTCCAAAAGTATTTCATGGTTTCCTTACATCATGAGTGGAGATAGTCTCTACTAACTGTGTCTCCAGCTCCTCTTTGCTCAACCACCGGCTGGTTCCAAGTGCACTGGAAATCATAATAAACTCAAGTCAGATAATTCAGTGACAAAGCATCATTTTATTTTATTTCTAAACATTAGACTCACATCTTCTGGTCGTCTTTGCTGAAAAGACCCTTGGCTCTCATGCGGTCCTGGTACCTCTCCACGCCCAGCACTTTGCCGTACAACTCCTGGAAACAGAAATAATGGTCGAAGAATAAGTATAGATCACACATTTCTTACGAGAATAAATGAAAAGCAATAGAAACAAGAGTAACTGTATGTCAACTTATTTGAATCTGCACCTTTCTTTTACTATTAATGCATTAAACTTAACACAGAAAACAAGGATTTCCAAAGATTTAAGTGGTTACTTTTCAGCTGCAGATAATTTATCTATTTAAAAAACTAAATAAGATAAAACAAAATCAAAAGCAAGCCTAAAACGAGACAAAAACACTTTGATTTTCTTGTTTACATGAGCTGGAAAAACACATTTATTCCCATATAGGCAAGATATGGGACAAGTAGTGTTGTCACAATACTAAAATTAAAAATTCGATTTCAATACTGATACCACGATGACAATAAAAAACAAACTTAAAAACTCTTTCTTTAGACAATGGAATGTGATTTTCAACATTAAGTCGTAGCACTGTCTTTTCTATTCTATGTGGTCTTGTATCTGTGTATTCCCTCAGTGGTCCTGTAGGTTCCACAGTGGTCCATGAGCGAGTACTAGTTTTCTGTGCTCTTATACTTGTTCTGATACAAGTCCAGATCATTCTAAAACTATTCAGGAACTATTGAGGATTGGCGGCACGGTGGCTGAGTGGCTAGCGCTCATGCTTCACAGCAAGAAGGGCCTTTCTGTGTGTGTTCTGTGTGGAGTTTGCATGCATGGTCTGGGTTCAATCAATCAATCAATCCCCGGGTCGCCTGAGCCTTTCTGTGTGGAGTTTGCATGTTCTCCCCGGTTTCTGGGTGGGTTTCCTCCGGGCACTCCGGTTTCCCTCACCAACCCAAAACATGCACCATAGGTAAAATCCTCCAGCTTAGGTCCTGACCAAGCCGAAGCAAGAAGATCATGGAGATGGTCCCCGGGTGCAGTAATGTGCTGCCCACTGCTCCTAATAACAGGATGGGTTAAATGCAGAGAACAATTTCCTCCTGTGTGAGATCAATAAAGTCACTTCTTCTTCTTCTCGAAAGCTTCATTTCCACCCTGTGAATGTGACTTTTTTAGTATCGATACTTGCTCAAAATGAGTATCTACTTTTGATTAGTTTTGAGTAGTTTTAGTATCGATTTGTATCTGATTTTCTATACTTCTGTCAACCCTAGATTATAGTAAGAAACATGGTAAATCCAATTCAACAATTCACACACATCAAATATTTCAAGATGCCATTACAATATAAACCCACCTAGTCTTGCCCCCATCTATGCCAGTCAAACCCCATAGGCTACATGCTACATCCACCCTCACCCCTTCACCCCCCTCCCTATGCCTCCGCTCAGGCTCCTGGGTGAGAACTCATTTCCCTGTCAATTATTCCCCACATGTTTGTTTAATTCCTTCTTGATAGAGTGCGCCTAATCCCCTCCGCCACTCTGGCCAGCGTCAGGAGGAGGGGGGTGGAGTGCCAAAAAGAGCAAACATCGAGCAAAACCAATTTTCCTGAAAAAAAAAAAAGTGTAATAGAAAATACGCAGAAGAGGACGGCGGACCGGTATAAGGCTTGTGCTACATGTTTGCTAACACTCAGACTTGACAATAGTGTAGAATAATGTGCTTGGATCAGGAGCATGAAAGAAATCTAGATCCGTTTAGCCGGTTATGGAGACAGCTGGAGTGGACATTTATGTTGCGAGAGCACTTTTGAAGGGTTGCACAGGTCTGGGATTGTACTACGGTGATAAAAAAGCTATTAAACGCACTATATATTTAAGCTGGGACAATCAAAGTTATTGTAATAGATGAGAGAGTGTAGTTACAGGACAATGGTGAGTAAAGCAAGTGAAAGCTGTATTATAATAACTACTTAGGTCTGATAATCGATATTACTGCAATATTTTGAGATATTTTTTGACTCAATAACAACAGCAAAAAATTAAATCAAAATGAACAGAACCAGGACTAAATTGAGGCTGAAAGTCTCTGAAAATCTGCTGTTTAAAAAAAAAAAAAAGTCAGATGGAAAACCTTGGTGTTATTGCGATACACTGAGTATACTTTTGCAACCAGCTACTAATACGAATACATTTTATTATACAAGTTATTAATCCCTCATACATGCACTGAACATGACCAAAAACTGTTAACACTGTATTCTTCTCTGTTATAATAAGTACATTTATCAAAAAAGGTGCATCAGACCTTATTATATACAGCATTTTGTTCTAGTTTTTGCCCTGGTTTAACAGATTTGCAAGTCATTTTACCCTGGTAATGTTATTGTGGTCTAGTTATTGATGAGGAAATAGGTAGACAACATTTTAATTATGACTGCAAGCTGTTTTGTTTGCCCCTTGACTTGTTAAACGTGCTAACTGCACTGGGAAAGCCTGGTGTAGTGTGGTCTGCATAAATCACGATCGCTCTCCTTCGGGTTGCGTCCATAACTAGGTTCAATGGAGCAGAGCGCAGGTTAATACTGTCCCAACCGCGACGCAACAACAGCCAGAGGAGCCACCGTAAACACCACCGCCCCCTCCTGGAAGCACGCCTCATCGTGCCACGGGCTGATTGAGAAAATGAATAAAGGGGCTAGGGAGAGTGACAGGGCTCCCAGACATGTCTGACACACCTATTTAAAGTGACAGCAGGGGGCGCCGAGTGTGGCCGCGGGGCATGTGTCAAGGACCGTGGGCTCAAAGATACGCCTCAGCCCAAAATGTGAAAAGAGAAGGTGAGAACAAGGGCAAGAGAGGGAGGAATAGGACGTGTTTATGTTTGAAAAATTTGAAAATTTCAGATGACAAACAGGATAAATATAACTGTATGGGTGCAGGGCTAATCTTAAACGCAAATCCACACATTTTGAACATAGTTATTATTGCATCGTTTCGCTTTTGGAATTTTGCAAGACTGCTCCCTTAGCTAGTTTTTTTCCTTTGTTCCTTTCATTTAAGTACACACAAAAAAAAGAATTATTTAAAAAGGTACTGTAATGTCCTTTGCAGGGAAAACTACACTGTGAACTGAATTTATAATATGAATATCATATTATAAAATGATCAGTTGTACAAACTATAATTATTTGAATTATTTATAAGAAATAAAAATTGTTTTAGAAGAATTCTGACAGAGAAGACAACTCACTTATTAGTTCATGTTGATAGAGCCAGTAATTCGAGATCACCCTGAACTGCAAACGATCTGAGACTAAGGTAGAAGAATGGGCGTGTGTTAAGAGAATGGCTTTGCATGGTCGGGCTATTGCGTTTTGTATCTCTTGGGGTCTCTCACTGCCCCCCACAGCTCTACCCCCAATCCTCAGGGGAGCAGACGGGAGCCGTGAAGGGACAATGCTGACGCTGCAGACGGGACACTGCTCACGACATAACGAGGAAGGACAGGCACGCACCACTTTAACTGACACTTCTGAATCATCATAAAACTGGAAAATATAACTGCAGTCAAATGATATGTGAGCTTAAGATGCAGTTTAAAGAGCATATGTTATTTTTGTTACAATGTTGTCTCCTCATCACAAACAGATGTGGAGTTGTGTTTTGTCACATTCACACGTTTAACACACAAATCCTGCATATGGAAAGAGTGTTTTGAGCTTTGGAGATGTAGATACCCAATGATGCAGGATTACTCAAATTTGTGTTTTTTGATGAGGTAACAACATTCTAACATGGCTAAAAGCTCACATGCGAGTAAATTTTGCATACGATTGGACCTTTAACACTGTTTGGAGTAGTTATCATTGTCTTTCCTCACTTGATTGAAAAGGACATGCCGCAATCAGGCAGTGGCCATTATCAACAAACTGTAGCAGAGTTAGCTTGAGGGGTACCCCAGGGATGTGCCTTTAATCCGCTGTACTTTTCTGTCCTGTCCTCCTGGTCCCCCCCTAATCCCCCCCTCTCTCCTCTCCCCCCCGGGCCCTCTCAGCTGCTCCTGTCTGAGCGGAGAAGAGTCTGACGTGGGTGCTCCTTTGGGACACCCGTGGCTCCTCTGAACTCTCCCTCTCTGAATGGGATATGACCCGAGGGTGCTGTGGGTGCAGGTGGGTTGAGCCTCACCTTCTCCCTCTCAAATAAAACACTGCATTTCATCTCGAACATACTTACGTGCATGAGGGAGTAATAGGACTGTTTGCCCGTGTAGAATAAAAAGTGGAATGGCCGGCCATCTGCGTCCCATTGGATTGCTAAATATAAAAAAAAAACAGACAATATACAAATAAGTCAGTTATTCCCAAAAAGTAACACAATTTTGGTGAATTGAATTGGCCTTCTTACCTCTTTGCTTGGGAAATATTTCATCTGGATGCTAGGAATAAAATAATTAATGAATAATGAATAATTGTATTTCATATTTATTGACCTCCATTAGCTGTGGAAACACAGCTACTCTTCCTGGAGTCTTGGTTATATACACAATTTATATCACAATAAAAATAACAAATGCCACTACTCTGTCAATTAAGGATGGTACATTGGTTATCCTCAGATCAGTATCAGCCTGATATTGAAAATTTGGACTAAAAATATGAATTTATATCCCAGATAAATATTTATACAAAACAGATTTATTTATTTACAAAAGTTAGTTTGTGAACTTCACTATAACTCCACATAAATTTGGTCTGTACTATAGATTTAAATAACCCAATATCGGTATCAACAAATATCGGCTAGTGATTGCAACGGCAAGTATTGGTATTGGCTCAAAAAATCCCTATCAAACCAACCCTACTGTCACTCTATTAGTAACTGTGTAGAAAAAATATATGTATTATTTAACTGTAAATGTCATAACACATTAGCTCAATCTTTTAACTATAGCATGGAAATTGTAAACTGTCTTTTATTGCATACAATTTTGCATTTTTTGTATTAATCTGTCCATTTTCAAACTTTTACTATATCATACATGCTTAAAGTCACACAGTTACTTTTACGATTTTTACCTTCATGAGTGGATGGGCCTTCTTCTCAAACAGTCCCGAGGGGAAGAGGTATGCAATGCTTCTCTGGGGACAAAAAAAAAAGTAAAAATAATAAAAAACTGAACAATGACGAGCTATGACACGGCTGACATGTCCACGCCAGAGAGGGCACAGAGGCGGTCGGCAGGGACAGTGACAGGAGCAATCTGCTGGCTGAGGGTTCAAGGGAAGGCCAGGGACTGTTACTGTGGCAACTCGCAAACTTGAGGGGACGACCAGCTGAGAGTGGACAGGTTTAGAGACATGGGACAGGACGGTTCATTCTGAGTTCAGGTGCGGTTGTGTCACCAGCAGATGGTCATGTTACTGCGGACAGGAGCAGGCTGTTTGTCTCCCTCATATCCACAACATTTCAGTAAAATATCCAGATTGGAGCAGAGCAGGGTGCTGTCACACATTGGAAATGCAAGACAAAATAGCTGAGAAATACTCAGATTGTAGAGAAAACCCAAAGGTGGTGGCTATATTTTTAAGTGAAGAAATAAATATTTTTTTTGCAAAATGGTTACATTATTGGTTGGATGGGTGGATTAGAAGGTGCTAGCTCTATGGTGTAATTCTGTAAGTAGAGGGAGTCATGGATAAGATGCTGTGATCACTAATCACAAATTTTAAAAAAGTAAAGTAAAAAAGCCGATGGAGAAATTGATTTTGAAAAAGTGTGGGTGAAAAGTCCCTCAGTCGTCCAGGTAGAATCCATGATGAAAGGAGAAGTTCAATTTGTCAACTGGACAAAGTTTGTTTGGTTGAAAACGTGTGTTGGTTCACAAGAGGATGTACCAACACAGACGTGCGTGCCAGAGTGGACCGTCATCTGCGGTACATCTTCACCTAGAAGCCACGGGCCATTCTTTTGAGGACAGTGAGGTTCAGATCTTAGCCAGGGAAAAGAACTGGTTTGAGAGGGGAGTTAAAGAGGCTATTTTTGTCAAAAAAGAGAATCCGTCGTTAAACAGAAATGGGGGAGTTAGACATAACTTGTCTCCCATTTATAATTCGATTCTTAAACCAAGTCAAAACAGACAAAGAAACATTAGGGCAGACAATCCGGGGCAGAGGGGTGGAGAGGGTCGTTAGAATAGGGGGACGAAACGAGTCGCTAGAGTAATTTGAAAAACAAAGAGACAGATTAGGGGGATCGTTTTCAGAGTTTTTTCAGTGTAGGGAGCGCCGCCCGGCAGCTAGATATAAGCAGTGTCTAACCAGTACAATAACCAGAGCTGACGAAGCCTCTCGGATGAGCGGCGAAACGTTTTCAACCAAACAAACTTTGTCCAGTTGACAAATTGAACTTCTCCTTTCATCATTTTGAGCCAGTGTTATTGCCATATTATTCTCATGTTATTGATTTGCCTGGAATGTTCAACAGCAGGGAATTCAACTTCATTCATGCAATTACAAATGTTTTGTTGCTCAAAAAAACCTTAGCAAAACTATATATTTGGAAGCGGGAACTTGGCTTTCTTGTCTCCATAGAGATGTGGAACACTCCAGGTAAAGCAGTGACTCCAGACAAGCAGGTGAGGAATCCTCCTCCAGAAAAGTTACATACTCTGCCTTTAAAGAGTGCCATTTGCATTGCATAAAAGAAAGAGGGATACTTCAAAACAAGTAAAACCTTGTCTGTCTTTGTACAAGGTTAATCATCAATTTACCTAAAACTGTAGCTGAAGTGATTCTATAGCTACATAGTGACTTCATTTCGAAACGCTCCTCTGACACTGTTCCTTAGATTATTCTCCAGAGCTCACTTTTCCACCTGCCTGTAAACATCCCACAGGTTTTGCTTTGGTCTTCATCAGCTCCACACCTGAGCGTCTAATGTCCTGCCTGGTTTTACCCTGTTGCCTCCATTCTCTTCTGCTCCTGCCTGCACCCGTCGCATTGGCTTTCACAGTCCACGGCCAACATCTCTCTTCATTACGGCTGAGGGACACGGGGGAAATCGGGCTAAATGCTTCGAGCAGAAAAGGCTAATTTATTGTCAGTCGGAGGAATTGTGCGGATTTGGGGTGTCGCTAACAAGCCTGACGCAGCAGATTAGCCGTGACGATGCTATCAGGAGGTTTCAAAGACCACCACCTGTCCCGGTAAAGGTGCATCAGTGTCTGTAATGCTTTGAGCAATTCTGGCTTTCTCTCAGTGTCATACTGATGAAAAGACACAATGAGGGAAATTTGTACTTGCTAATTTTGTGATCTTGGCAAACTAACTTGATTTGATTACAGTTTACACAGCTGCCGCAATGTGGGAGCTAAATACATAGATACCACAACATTTTTAATGTGGAACAAATAATATGTAGATAGTATTACTTTTAAATTTAGATTATCATTACACATTTGAGCGGGTAAAAACATGAAAACCTTATATGGCCATTTGGTGCAAAGTTAATAACTGTATCACTCGGCTATATCCTGGAAAACTGCCCAAGAAATCATGACAAAATGAGAACTTAACCTTAATGTAAAGCAACTTCTCTAATTTAAATTAAACAACCATAATAATAATGATGTATTATAAAGAACCCAAAGCACTGTACAACAGTTTATTTATTCAGTCCACACTAGGGATGTGAACAATTAATCGACTTACGATTAATTGTCGATCAAGACGTTAGTCGAACAAAATGCATTAATTGTAATTAATCGCTAATCGCGGACACGCGCACCCACGTGGTCATGAAACAAGGCAACCGCGCTGCGCCAAGCTCGACTCAGAGCCGACCACAGGTGCCAACGGCACTGCTCAGCGCGCGTACACGGGGGGAGCTGAGCACGAGATCGAACCGCGGCGCCCGGAATGCGTAGTCTCAGCCCTAGCCACAAACCAGCCGCACGAAACCAGCAGCGGCACGTGGTGGTTTAATCCTGGTTTAGTCCAGGTCTAGACCTGGTCCAGTCCAGGTTTAGACCTGGTTTAGACCTGGTTTAGACCTGGTTTAGACCTGGTTTAGACCTGGTTTAGACCTGGTTTAGTTCTGGTCTAGACCTGGTTTAGTTCTGGTCTAGACCTGGTTTAGTCCACATTTAGTCCTGGTCTAGTCTCTTAGCCAATCAGGACGCAGAACACAATGTTACACTGTAAAAAAATGTTACACTATTAAAAAAAAAAATCCGCGAACCGTGACAGAGCGCGGGATTGTATTGTATTGTTGTACTGTATTTTGTTATTCAGCATCAATACATTTGTCTGCTTTTTACTAAGGAATAATTAATTGAGGAATATACAATATAATAATACTATGATATATTTTTGACTCAGTGTTATGTATACTATAGCTTATATTCTTAAAGACCCTATTGAAACACTAAAATTCAGGTGAAAAACGCCGCTGATCAGTTAATCGTTAATCGATCGATAAGGTCAATCAACTATAGATTAATGAATTAATCGATAATTTGCATCCCTAGTCCACACTAGGTGGCGGTAAGCCACAGCTGCTCTGGTAGAATGATGGTAGTGAAGCTGCCACTCAGGACCATCGGGCCCCTCTGACAACAGTTTGCACTAGAGCCACTCCTGCCCCATTAGGGCACCTGGCATCCCATTGGCCTCCCACCCCAACAAGAATGTTTGGCCACAAAACATCTTCTAATTCTAAAATCACTTCAACTAACCAGGTTCTTAATTTGTAATTATTCATTTTAAGGGGATAGGGTCTAGAGAATGTTTCATTCACAGGCCAGTTATAAGGGAACTACTGTTGCTACATGTTTGATTTTTTTTTTGCTGCCAATTGGCTGGGTGCACAATGGCACCCGGCTAATTCTATTCACTAACATACTTAGGCAAACCTTCTGCTCTATATCTCTATGGCTACGTTCACACTGCAGGGCTTAATGCTCAATTCCAATTTTTTGTGAAATCCGATTTTTTTGCGAGGCCGCTCACATTTCCAATTAAATGCTAATTGTATGTGATCTCCAGTGTGAACGTTAACTCCCCAAAAGTGTCCCGCATGCGCATTGGAGGACACAATGACATCACACGCAGCGAATACGCTCAATGTTTACGGAAGTAACCTAAAGTTGCTTTCGTACCGGAGCCAAAACATGTACAGCTTATTTGTTTTAAGGAAGAGACGGAGAAAGAGAAGGACAAGGTTTTTGGCCACGGCGTTTTGTGGGGCAGCGGCAGCAACGTCCGTAGAAATTAACGTGTGGGTGCGGAGTCGCAGTCAAGAGTGGTGGGATTGCTACGTGCTTCGCTGCTTCACTGATACGGAGTTTATATACCATTTTCGCATGACGAGAAGAACATTTGTGAACGCCTACTTGTACCACTCTCATTGGAGGAAACAAACCCAGGTCGGATGAATGCGACCTCGCCGTTCAGACTGAAGTCGCATGCCAAAAGATCGGATATGTATCGGATTTAGGACCACATATCCAAGTGGCCTGGATCGCAGTTGAAAAAATCTGATCTGTGTCGTTCAGACTGCCATTAGAAGATCAGATACAGGTCGCATAGAGGCAAAAAAATCGGATTTCGGTCACTTCAGGCTGCAGTGTGAATGCAGCCTATATTTTTTGGAGTTGTGAAAAGATAAATACTCAAAGATCACATGGTGGACAGTGAGTTCTGTGTGGATATCTTTTGGGAACATGGTAAAAAAGCGAATTCATCAAGTCAGATGATTATGTTTGAAATGTTTTGAAAACTTTGAAACATTATTATTGCACCTTCTTCATATCCATTAATAATTAAAACTATTCAATTAACGACAATTAGGTACTAAGCAGAGCTTAAAGGGATATGCCACCCCCAGGTCAAACTTGGGCATCTCCCCACAGTCCAGAGACTAAAATAAGTGGTGGAAAGCGTTTTCCTGGTCACCCAGCCATTGTCCGAGTCCGTCAGCACTGACCGCCGCGGTATCTGCAGCTACTCCGCGTTAGACTGGAGTCTAACGGCGCCAGAGAAAGATTTCGGCCAAAAGGAATTAATTTGCTCGATGCGTTTCCCCAATTACTTTCTGTGTAGTGCGCATTCATATCGAGTGCAAATAAATGTACAAATCAACACGGAGAGCTTGCCTTGGTCATTTTGGGTGGGAACTATTTTTCAGTGCGGAAAAAGAAAGCCGAAGCACTCCAGTCTCTGGACTGTGGGGAGATGCCCAAGTTTGACCTGGGGGTGGCATATCCCTTTAATATGTCTTAGAAATTGACAAGAGTTTTCATTATGCTGCTTGGGGCATATGCTTTGCCTACATGTGCTGTCGGATGTCATGTCATCAGAATCTAAATTGAGACATTCACCATTTTGTAAACATCATCACAGCCCTACTTTGCAGTTTGTGTCGTCATTGATTGCTGTGTCCTAATGGAGTGTTGAGTAACAGATTTGTTCCTTACATTGACATCTTCCTGTGTGAAGGTATCAGGGTCCTCTCCCATCATGTTGGCCAGGTGCCTCTTGCCGATGTTATACTCTTCGACCTGTTTCTGGATGAACTCTGGCGTGTACTTCTCTGGCCCTGATGCAGCCAGGTTCTTTTTGAGCAGGGACACACTCACACTCAGCGGCCTCCGGACCATCTGAGGAAAAGATCATATATTTATCAAATTGCACATAACTTGCACTTTTTTATATATAATCTGAATACACTTAACAGCATCAGAAAGACACTAAAAAAACATCTCATCTTTTTATGAGATTAGCAAAAATGCCCAGTGGTAATTTACTATCATGATGCAATTAAACTTGAAAAAAAAAAAGTTAAGCCATTTCAGTTATTATAGCCCTTTTCTCACCATGTTTATTTGAATGATTTAATTAGATGGACTATAAATGGTCTTTATTAATCAAAAAAGCAGTCATTTTACAGATAAACTTAGCAAAAAGTATAGTTTGTATTATCAATGTTTTTGTTTCACTTGTTTTTAAACTATGGGAGCAATGTGATTATGGTGGGATGCCAGAGTTTGACCTATTAAGGGGAAATAGTGCCTAATGTCCATTTAATGAAAAGGATAGATGACACAATATAGTTAGGCTACTTGTATTGAACTGCATGTTGAACGCGTTCTACATACCTGCCGATTCATTTTGTCATTTTATTACCGTATCACGGCGAGTCCATGCACACATTACCTTTGCGTAGTATTGACAAATTGAACTTCTCCTTTGATCGTAGTATTAAAGCGTTACTGAATTGTTTTCATACAAAACCACAGTACACGAGTGACTTGAACTCGCACTGATGTAGGCCAAATAGAAATCAATAATCTAATATGTGATCACTTCTGTTTCAGAGCAAGGATGCTGTTGATAGACGCTATCAAGGACGTCAGTGTACAGCCGAAATGTACATAGTTAGAGAAGAACGCGCTCATTAAGTCCACACAGCAGGTTGTGTGGATGCATAAACACCTCCGCTTTACCTGTGCGCTGAAATGACATGGGATTCTGTTGATATTTTTGCAGCAATGTCCACATTTTGTCGCAAAAGAGCCCACGGTGCGCAAACAGGGCGCCGCCATGTTTGCTGTGACAGGTGACGCACGGGCGGAAGTTACGTCAGAGAAGGAAAAAAAAAAAACTTTTTTTTTATTTGTATGCATGTCTTTTTTCTTTTCTCTATTCCGTTTGATCTTAAAAAAATAAAAGACACAATAAAAATAAAGACACAATACAATTTATTTTGCTTACCTTCTTTGGCAAAAACATCCATCCATCTTCCTCCGCTTTTCCATTTCTGGGTCACGGGGCAGCAGTCCAGACAGATCTGCTGCCCCCATGTATTTAGTTGTATTTATAGTATAGCTTCATATGATTTAGTTTTCCTAATTTATCTGTTTCTCTTTTGAAAATACCAAAATTTGTGTATTTCATTATTTGTCCTAACAATTACACTTCACTTGAAATTATTAATCAGATGTTTCTCTTTAAGTTACTCCTATATGACTTGTAGTTTTCCCAAATACTTTTTGACTCTTTAAATTTAACTTGTTGGACCACTGCTTTGTACTTCTACTTGAGTAATTTTTATTATTTTGTAGTAGCATTACTCTTCCCTGAGCACAATTTGTGGCTACTCTACCCACCACACCTTACTAACAATGTGCTATATATAGTGACAAAAATTAACTACAACTGATATTTTGGACCACGACTAGACAGTTTTATTTTGGATTTGTGCAAGAATAATGTTTAAAATACATAATAGCGCCTAATGGCAACTGCCAACACTTCAGTAATTCCCAGATTGTAACATCCCTGTTTTTGTTTAATTTCTCTTTGAATATATCTTTCATGTTTCTCTGTGAAGCTTGTTACCATCTGCATCTTGTTTAGCTGTGAACGGGTGAAGATGACGGACAACTCAAGCTCACAAACCCCCGAGTGATGGGCCATATTTCAAAAAGCAACATCTGTACGTTTTATTCACATGTGTTGTAGGGCATGAGACGGTTTTACAACATATTAGTACAAATATTATAACCAATAACCATACCTGACCACATCTGAGGGACAAAAGCGTTTCATAAGGAAGACGATCTGTAAAAGAGGACATAAAGTTAAACATATATAGTATACATAATCAAAAACATGAGCCATCATAAAGTTATGGTACAAAAAACTATTGTGTGGTAAAAGAGAGTGTAAATCCGAACAGGAAGTGGACGTTCTGAGACAAAGGAGTTACAGAGGACACAGTGGAACCACATGTTTATAGATCACTTTGAAGAAGAGTCTGATTATTTAAAACTGGTGTGGACAAGCTTCAATGTACTAGTAGATGCAGGAGTGGGCCCATGTTGTATTTAAAGTCACTCTGGGAATGTTAAAAACAAGACTGAGTAACATATATAACACTCCCATGCAATATAAAAAAAAGAAGGTGCATTGAATCATATGAATTTTGTGTAAATTTATCCATACACATGAGGATATTGATGTATTTTCTGTATTTGTTTTCATTATAAAGTGACTTCTAGGCTATTTCACTTAACTATAGCCTTATTTATGTCATGCAAAAAATTGGCTGAATAGACATTTTTTGACGTTAAGGTAATGTAATAATTTTTATTAAAAATGTACAATGCCTAGTTCATACATAAAAACCTATTAAAAATTATATGAAAATGATAATAGGGGTTTTCCTGCTTGAGCTGCCACCTTAACGTGGTGGAGGGGTTTGAGTGCCCAAATGATCCCGGGAGCTATGTTGTCAGGGGCTTTATGCCCCTGGTAGGGTCACCCAAGGCAAACAGATCCTGGGGGACGGGTCAGACTAAGAGCGGTTCAGAAGCCCTTATGTCGAGACATAAAACAAGGCCAGATATGCCGCCCGGACTGGCGTTAGCGGGGCCCCACCCTGGAGCCAGACCTGGGGTGGGTGCTCGCCAGCGAGCGTCTGGTGGCTGGGCCTTTCCCCATAGGGCCCGGCCGGGCGAAGCCCGAAGGAGCGACATGGGGCCGTCTTCCTGTGGGGCGACCGGGGGACTCCGTTGTTCTCCTGGGAGACTTCAACGCCCACGTGGGCAACGACAGTGACACCTGGAGAGGGGTGATTGGGAGGAACGGCCTCCCTGATCTGAACCCGAGTGGTGTTATTGGACTTCTGTGCTAGCCACAGTTTGTCCATAATGAACACCATGTTCGAGCAGAAGGGTGTCCATCAGTGCACGTGGCACCAGGACACCCTAGGACTCGTGTCTTGGACACTCAGAAGAAGAGAGGGGCAGAGCTGTCAACTGATCACTACCTGGTTGTGAGTTCGGTCCGCTGGCGGGGAAGGAAGCTGGAGAGACCTGGCAGGCCCAAGCATATCATGAAGGTCTGTTGGGAACGTCTGTCAGAGCCCTCTGTCAGGGGTACCTTCAACTCGCACCTCTGGGAGAGCTTCTCCACGAATTCCGGGGGAGGCCGGGGACATAGAGTCCGAATGGGCTTTGTTCTCGGCCTCTATTGTCGTTGCGGCCGCCCATAGCTGTGGTTGTAAGGTCTGTGGTGCCTGTTGTGGCGGCAATACCCGAACCTGGTGGTGGACACTGGAAGTAAGGGATGCCATCAGGCTGAAGAAGGAGTCCTATCGGGCTTTGTTGGCTCATGGGACTCCAGAGGCAGCTGACGGGTACCGGCGGGCCAAGCGTGCTGCAGCCCGGGCGGTAGCAGAGGCAAAAACTCGGGGTTGGGAGGAGTTCGGAGAGGCCATGGAGGAGGACTATTGGACGGCCTCAAAGAAATTCTCGCAAACTGTTTGGCGCCTCAGGAGGGGGAAACAGTGCTTCACCAACACTGTTTACGGTGTGGGTGGGGAGCTGTTGACCTTGACTGGGGATGTTATCGGACGGTGGAAGGAATACTTTGTGGATCTCCTCAATCCCGCCGTCACGTCTTCCGAGGAGGAAGCAGAGGCTGGGGACTCAGAGGTGGACTCAATCATCACCCTGGCTGAAGTTACTGAGGTGGTTGGAAAGCTCCTTGGTGGGTGAATGAGATCCATCCTGAGTATCTTAAGTCTCTGGATGTTGTAGGGCTGTTGCAATGTTGCGATGTTGCAACATCGCGTGGCAGGCGAGGACAGTACCTCTGGACTGGCAGATCGCGGTGGTGGTCCCTCTGTTTAAGAAGGGGGACCGGAGGGTGTGTTCCAACTATCAGGGAATCACACTCTTCAGCCTTCCCAGTAAGGTCTATTCCAGGGTGCTAGAGAGGAGAATTCGACCGATAGTCGAACCTCAGATTCAGGAGGAGCGGTGTGGTTTTCGTCCCGGCCGGGGAACACTGGACCAGCTCTGTACTCTCCATCGGGTGCTCGAGGGTGCATGGGAGTTTGCCCAACCAGTCCACATGTACTTTGTGGATCTGGAGAAGGCATTCGACCGTGTCCCTTGTGGGGTCCTGTGGAGAGTGCTCTGGGAGTACGGGGTTCGGGGCCCTTTGATAAGGGCTGTTCGGTCCCTGTATGACCGGAGCAGGAGCTGTGTTCACATTGCCGGTCGTAAGTCGGACCTGTTTCCGGTGCATGTTGGACTCCGCCAGGGCTGCCCTTTGTCACCAGTTCTGTTCATTATATTTATGGACAGAATTTCTAGGCGCAGTCAGGGGCCGGAGGGGATCCGGTTTGGGAACCACAGGATCTCATTTCTGCTGTTTGCAGATGATGTGGTCCTGATGGCTTCATCGAACCAGGACCTCAAGCGTGCATTGGGGCAGTTTGCAGCCGAGTGTGAAGCCGCTGGGATGAAGACTAGCTCTTCCAAATCCGAGGCCATGGTTCTCGACCGGAAAAAGGTGGCTTGCCCTCTCTGGGTGGGTGGTGAGTCCTTGCCTCAAGTGGAGGAGTTCAAGTATCTCGGGGTCTTGTTCACGAGTGAGGGGAGGATGGAGCGTAAGATTGACAGGCGTATCAGTGCAGCGTTGGCAGTGATGCGGTCACTGTACCGGACCGTTGTGTTGAAGAGGGAGCTGAGCCAAAAGGCGAAGCTCTCAATTTACCGGTCAATCTACGTTCCTACCCTCACCTATGGTCATGAGCTTTGGGTAATGACGGAAAGGAAAAGATCGTGGATACAAGCGGCCGAAATGAGTTTCCTCCGCAGAGTGGCCTTAGAGATAGGGTGAGGAGTTCGGTCACATGGGAGGAGCTCGGAGTAGAGCCGCTGCTTCTCCACGTCGAGAGGAGCCATCTGAGGTGGCTCGGGCATCTGTTTCGGATGCCTCCTGGATGCCTCCCTCAGGAGGTGTTCCGGGCATGTCCCACCGGGAGGAGGCCCCGGGGAAGACCCAGGACACGCTGGAGGGACTATGTCTCCCGGCTGGCCTGGGAACGCGTTGGGGTCCCCCCGGAGGAGCTGGAGGAAGTGTCCAGGGTGAAGGAGGACTGGGCGTCCCTGCTTAGACTGTTGCCCCCGCAACTCAGCCCCGGATAAGCGGAAGAAAATGGATGGATGGATGGATAATAGGGTTAAAAAAACTAATATATCTTAAAAGTGGCAGTGCGCTGTGTATCGTTTCTGGTGGATGGTCAGTCACCTGCTTGTCTCCATGGACATGTTATTGATTTGCCTGGAATGTTCCACAGTAAATGGTAAATGGGTCACATCTTTATATAGCGCTTTTCCACCTTGAAGGCACCCAAAGCGCTTTACAACAAGGAACCAATCACCCATTCACACACACATTCACACAACAGTGTACGCAGACACTGGGGGCAAGGAGGTGTCTTGCCCAAGGACACAACGGCAGCATTCATCTGTGGGAGCTGGAATCGTACCAACCAACCTGTGGGTCAGTGGATCTGACTGCTCAACCACTGATGTTTCTTATGTCAAGAGCGGGATTTGAACCACCAACCTTTGGATCAGTGGACAAATGCTCTACCAACTGAGCTACTGCCAGTATGGCATTAAACATATCTATCTCTATAAACAAGGAGGTCACGAGGCAAAGTCCGAATCCATGTTTTCTTAGAAATAAAAGATTCGTAACAAAATCAATACTAAATAGATACTGCCATTCTGTGGAACGTCCTATACAGAGAAATAACATCTCCACATGAACTAGCAATTGGCGGACTCTGCACTTGAAAAGTTACAAAGTGCTTTAAGTTTTTGTTTTATTTTCCTAATGGCAATATAATAGAATGATATGTATCCACTCTTTTCACTACTTTTGGACAATTTTCCAATTATTGCCGATTCAGCCGATAATCCAATTTACCCTCAAAGTAACAATCTCGGTATAATCTTATCACCCACGGTATTGCTCGTTGCATTTGTGTATTTATAGTATGTAGAGTCCGGTCATATTGTGTGTCTTCTCTTGTAATACTTTGATAGAGTTAGAGCCGTGACACCCACAGATTAATCACTGTGACTGCGCCTCATACTGGTCGATATAGGCACCCCGGGGTGGGCTATGGACGGGCCCATGATGGACTGTGTTTGGCCCCGTTTTTAGCCACCAGCGTGCTCCTGCTCTGTGAGAAAAATGGCGTGCACCTGCATTCTTTAATTCACAGTGGGGGGCGAGGGGAGGCAGATTAATCATGAAACTGTAGTGGTCCATCTCTGACAACATTAGGGTAGTTTGGGAATGATGAGGTTTGCTAAAGTTTGGTAAATGTATAAAAGAAATGTTGGACTGTACAATGATTTGTGTATGAAATGTGTTTTATAGGAAACAGCAGAAAATACCAGTAAGGGGTATAGTTTTAAGTAATAACGCAATTATTCACATAGCAAAAAGTTAGCTAGAAAGTTATAAT
Organism: Paratrypauchen microcephalus; assembly: GCA_036785185.1. Classification (NCBI taxonomy): domain Eukaryota; kingdom Metazoa; phylum Chordata; class Actinopteri; order Gobiiformes; family Gobiidae; genus Paratrypauchen; species Paratrypauchen microcephalus. The sequence continues at coordinate 795,501 of JAVJIX010000124.1, read as the reverse complement.
TTAAAAAAAGACAGATTTTAGATTAAGATTTTAAGCACTGTGTTCATTTGAAAGTTTTTTAGTTTGACAGCTAATTTAGGCATGTGCATTTTTTATTTTAATGTAACTAAGCTAATAGTGTCAAAAAGTATATAAAAATATTGTTATCACAATACTACACTAAAATCACACACACACACACGCATATAAGGGCTGTCAGTTTAACACATTAATTAGATTAATTAACGCAATTAATTATGAGTGGCAATTCAATGCGCACCCATTTTTGGCGTGCGGTGAGCAAATCGCTGCCAGGGCCATTGAACGGCAAGTTTATTTATAAAAAGAACGAAGACGGGACTATCAACAAGAGCGCGGTGGTTTGTAAGTTTTGTAAAAAAGAATTTTCCGATCACCAAAGTAGCTCCAGTCTGACGGATCATTTGAATGATAAACACGTCCGGACAAGTTCCATCGTTACCAGTGATAGTGCGCACTTCACCACACCACCAAACCAACAAATCACGCTTGCAAAATTTGGGAAACGAATGAGAAAAGCGAATACTTGAAAACTGACAAACTCAATCGCAAAGTAGGTTCGTTCGCTCACTCGCTTGATTGCTCGCTCACTCACTCACAATCTCTCTCTCCCTTTCCCTCTCACACTCTTAAAATGCGATTAATTACATTAATTCCAAATCCTGTAATTAATTAGATAAATGTTTTAATCGCCTGACAACACTAATATCTATCTATATATCTATCTATCTATATATATATATACAGTGCCGTGAAAAAGTATTTGCCCCCTTCCTGATTTCTGTGTTTTTTGCATATTTATCACTCAAAACATTGTCAGATCATCAAACCAATTTTAATATCACACAGAAACAACCCAAGGAAAGACAAAATTCAGTTTTTGAATGATGATTCCATTTATAAAAAAAATCTAAACCTATCTGGCCCTATGTGAAAAAGTAATTGCCCCCTTAATCTAATAGCCAGTTGAGCCTCCTTTGACAGCAATAACTGTAACCAAACGTTTGCGATAATTGGTGATGAGTCTTTCACACCGCTGGGGAGGGATTTTGGCCCACTCTTCTATGCAGAATTGTTTCAATTCTGCCATATTGGAGGGTTTTCTTGTATGAACTGCCCGTTTAAGGTCACACCACAGCATCTCAATCGGATTTAAATCCGGACTTTGACTTGGCCACTCCAAAACCTTAATTTTGTTTTCTTTGAGCCATTCAGAGGTGGACTTGCTGGTGTGTTTTGGATCATTGTCCTGTTGCATGATCCAAGAGCGCTTGAGTTTGAGGGCACGAACTGATGGCCGGACATTCTCCTTCAGGATCTTCTGGTAAACAGCAGAATTCATTTTTCCGTCAATCACAGCAAGTTGTCCTGGTCCTGAGGCAGCAAAGCAGGCCCAGACCATCACACTGCCACCACCATGCTTTACTGTGGGCACCATGTTCTTTTTATCAAATGCTGTGCCATTTTTACGCCAGATGAAACGGGCTGCAGACCTTCCAAAAAGTTCAATTTTAGACTCATCGGTCCACAAAATGTTTCTCCAAAAGTCTTGAGGGTCATCAAGGTGCTTTTTGGCAAAGGTGAGACGAGCCTTTGTGTTCTTTTGTGAAAGCAGTGGTTTTCTCCTGGGAACTCTTCCATGGATGCCATTTTTGGCCAGTGTTTTTCTAATGGTGGAGTCATGAACACTGACCTTAACTGAGGCCAACGAGGCCTGTAGTTCTTTCGATGTGCGTCTAGGTTCTTTTGTGACTTCCTGAATGAGCCGTCGTCGCACTCTTGGAGTAATCTTAGTTGGTCGACCACTCCTGGGAAGGGTTGCAACTGTTCCCAGTTTCCTCCATTTTTGAATAATGGCTCTGACAGTGGTTCGCTGGAGCCCCAGAGCTTTGGGAATGGCTTTGTAACCTTTTCCTGAATTATAGACTTCTATCACTTTTTTTCTCATTTGTTCTTGAATTTCTTTGGATCGTGGCATGATGTGTTTGTTCTTGAGATGTTGTAGCCAACTTCACTTTGTTTGACAGGAACTATTTAAGTGATTTCTTGATTCAACACAGGTGGTGACAATCAGGTGTGGGTGTGGCATGTAGAACTGAACTAAGTTTTCTCAAAACTGTGGTTAGTCACAGTTAGTTTGTGATTTAACAAGGGGGGGCAATTACTTTTTCACATAGGGCCAGATAGGTTTAGATTTTTTTTGTGCACTAATAAATGGAATCATCATTCAAAAACTGAATTTTGTCTTTCCTTGGGTTGTTTCTGTGTGATATTAAAATTGGTTTGATGATCTGACAATGTTTTGAGTGATAAATATGCAAAAAACACAGAAATCAGGAAGGGGGCAAATACTTTTTCACGGCACTGTATATAGGGATGACCTTGCTGTAGTTCAACGATTGGGTTCCATCTTAACTTGTGAGAGGCTGAATCAATGAATGAGCTCTTTATTGATTTACCCTTAGTTTTCAGGTTTGGAAAGAATTGCATTAAAAATAATATTATGTACTGTTACTGTAAAAGATGTACTATGTAACTGTTCTGGTACGCAAAAACAATAACACTGTCATAGAAATGTTATTGTACGACTCGTATCTATCTTGAATTTATTTATTGTTTATGGTATATCTATAAAATACTTTGAAAAACATTTGTGTGAGTATAAATGCTTTTATAAGTGTATAGGACAAGGAACATTTTTGTTTTGCCAATATATTGTCCAGTTTATTTACTATGGGGCCTATTTTAGACTATGGGGTGCCACCATAGTCTCCTATATTAACGGGAAACACTGAACATGTATTCTTATTGTAAGCGAGGTCGCCTCTCCACAGATCTGACCGCTAAGATAAGTCTGATGTCATACTGTAGACCATTCCAGGCAAAACAATAACATCTCCATGGAAACGAGCAGGTGACTAACTCTCCATCAGAAAAATGACATAGTGCAGCTTTACACCAGACTCTTGCCATTTTTGATACTTAGAATTTAGAATGTATTATTACCATTTACATTTTTCCATCCATCCATCCATTTTCTTCCACTTATCCGGGGCCGGGTCGCGGGGGCAACAGTCTAAGCTCGGACACCCAGACCTCCTTCACCCCAGACACTTCCTCCAGCTCCTCCGGGGGGACCCCAAGGCCTTCCCAGGCCAGCCGGGACACATAGTCCCTCCAGCGCGTCCTGGTTCTTCCCCGGGGCCTCCTCCCGGTGGGACATGCCCGGAACACCTCCCGAGGGAGGCGTCCAGGAGGCATCCGAAACAGATGCCCGAGCCACCTCAGCTGGCTCCTCTCGACGTGGAGAAGCAGTGGCTCTACTTCAAGCTCCTCCCATGTGACTGAGCTTCTCACCCTATCTCTAAGGGTGCACCCAGCCACTCTGCAGAGGAAACTCATTTCGGATGCTTGTATCCGCGATCTTGTCCTTTTGGTCATTACCCAGAGAGCATGACCATAGGTGAGGGTAGGAACGTAGATTGACCGGTAAATTGAGAGCTTCGCATTTCGGCTCAGCTCCCTCTTCACCAAAACGGTCCGGTACAGCGACCGCATCACCGCTGACGCTGCTCTGATCCGCCTGTCAATCTCACGCTCCATCCTCCCCTCACTCGTGAACAAGACCCCGAGATACTTGAACTCCTCCACCTGAGGCAAGGACTCCCCACCCACCCGGAGAGGGCAAGCCACCTTTTTCCGGTCGAAAACCATGGCCTTGGATTTGGAGGAGCTGATCCTCATCCCAGCCGCTTCACACTCGGCTGCAAACCGCCCCAGTGCACATTGGAGGTCCCAGTTCGATGAAGCCATCAGGACAACATCATCTGCAAACAGCAGAGATGAGATCCTGTGGTTCCCAAACCGGATCCCCTCCGGCCCCTGACTGCACCTAGAAATTCTGTCCATAAATATAATGAACAGAACTGGTGACAAAGGGCAGCCCTGGCGGAGTCCAACATGCACCGGAAACAGGTCCGACTTACTACCGGCAATGCGAACACAGCTCCTGCTCCGGTCATACAGGGACCGAACAGCCCTTAGCAAAGGGCCCCGAACCCCGTACTCCCAGAGCACTCTCCACAGGACCTCCCGAGGGACACAGTCGAATGCCTTCTCCAGATCCACAAAGCACATGTGGACTGGTTGAGCAAACTCCCATGCACCCTCAAGCACCCGATGGAGAGTATAGAGCTGGTCCAGTGTTCTCCGGCCGGGACGAAATCCACACTGCTCCTCCTGAATCCGAGGTTCAACTATCAGTCGGATTCTCCTCTCCAGCACCCTGGAATAGACCTTACTGGGAAGACTGAGGAGTGTGATTCCCCGATAATTTTTACTCTTTGTTATTACAATACATTGTGATGTGTGAGCTACTGTGTCCAAGTCATTTCCCTTGTGGTTCAATAAAGTTTGTCTAAGTTTAACATTAAAGGTTGAAAAAAATAACTTTTGTATAGTCTTGATAGTCTTTACTTACAAGTGAACACAGGCAAAACTACAGACAACATGGCCACTCCTACCAGTATAGACATATTTACATTAATCCCTTTGTAACATTTCTCTGTTGACACTGAACACCATCTTAACAAACATCCTAATTGCGTGGAGCTACAATATCTAAACACAGGAGGCTATCATAGCACGATGGAGCGGTGCCAAGTCTGCCTTTTCCAGCTGCCAGTGAAGTAGTCATGGGGAATGGAGGGCTTATAACACGAGGGTGCTGAGCCTTTCTCCAGTCATCATTTCAGCGGCACTCCTTTACGCTGATTCTCTAATATCCTTAGCCCCGTGTGGAGGGATAAGCCCCAACGTGGCTGTCATGGTCGTAAAGCGTTCACGGAGCTAAAAGAATCCATTATGGCCCCTGTGCTACAAACATGTCCGCTCAAAAAGGCCTGCGCTAGTTTATTCTGTTAAAGTGAATTTATTTACCCACAGTGCCCCAGTGCAGGCGTGTAGATACGAGGCATTTAGGGATAAGTGGTCATTCAGATCAGCTGGTGGAGGGAGGGAGACATCCAGCACAATGTATAAGCACATTAGTGTAGAGTTTAGGCTGTCAGATGTGCTGTTGTGGTGGATCCAATTTGTGCCGTGGTCCAGTAATGCCTGAAGAAGACATTGTGCTTTTATGGAGTATTTAGTATTGTATTAGTATTGTACATAGATGATTATTTTACATTTTGTTCATTGATTTAAAACCACATAATAACAGAAACAGATCCACTGACTTTCCATTCAAACTGCACAATTGTTAGACCTGGCCTTATCATTTTTTATTGTTAAAAAACAGCTATATATATTAGTATTCGTCCTGTATTGAAAATTTTCCGATATTTGGATCAGATATTTTTCTCAAATGAACTAAATGAGTGAAAATATGAATATTTCTCCCAAATAAAAACATTCTGTTATTATTTTACTTCACTATAACTGTTAATGTCCCTATAATTTAACATAAATGTGGCCTATACTATAGATTTTAAAAGCTTAATATGAGTTTAGGAAAATATGGGTTATTGGTCACAACAGCTACACAAAAATCATATGTTATCAGCTCAGTACAGAGCAGAAGGTGGAGATATGGGTGTAGAGAATTTATGAGCACTCAAGCTTCAAATGCAGGACAATACAGAATTACTCAAATGTGTACTGTATGAAGCAGTCAAAATACAACTCAGAGTTAATGATGATAGAACATCTTTATGACATGGTTAAAAGCCCATAAATCTATTTTACATAATGTCTCTTTTAAGATAAGATGGTGTAGTTGTAATCTTTGTGACACATGTAGAATATTGTGAACATTTTGTTCATTGTAAATCACAATATTCAACTAAAACAACTAATCAATTGAAAAAGGTTCATTGACTTCCACAGGACTGCCTTGGTTAGAGTTACATGCTTGTCTCCATGGAAAAGTGTGAAACATTCCAATGAAGGCAAAGCAATAATATTCCCATAGCGGCAAGCAGGTAACTGGCCTTCTTTCAGAAAAGTTAGTTAATGCAGCTTTAAGTAATATTTTCATTTTACCATAGCATAATCAAATCAGATACTAAAGTAATCCACACTAAAACTAGTATTCATTGAGCGAATATTGATACTAAAACAGTCACACTCAGAGAACAGAAATGAAACCTTCCTGAATATATTTAGAATGGTCAAGTATAAGAGCACAGAGACTAGTATTCACCCATGGACCACTATGGAACCTACAGGACCACTGAGATATAAGACCACAAGGGAAAAACAAAGTACTACAATCAAATTCTATTTTCTAAATAAAGAGTGTTTTTAAATGATCATCATGGCATCGGAATTTGTATTGAATAAACTAATTACTATTACTTAGTATCAAAGTTGAGTTTGAAATGTTAGTGGTGACAACACTATTTTACAGTCTTCAACCCAGCACTTTAATTTTATGTGAATCAACCTGCACCAGCTGCTACGTCAGAACACCCCATCCCACACACACACACACACACACTGACACCCATCTCTGCATGGATTATCAACAAGTATGGCCAATGAGTGGAAATTAATTTGCCACTGGTAATGGATAGAGACGTTTTGCTGAGACGCGTAAAAAACGGGCGAACTGCTGCCGATTACCTGCCCGAATCAGCCTTCATCAATATCAGGATAATTACAAAGCACTCCTGGCAGTGCGTGAAATGAACGGAGCGTGCAACAGATTGGGCGGCCAAAGATGTCGGCAGATATTAGAACGCTGAGGAGGGGAGGATGCGCAAGGAAAAATATACAAATAAAAAGGAAAGTAGAACACAAATGCGATGCTGTTTTGCAGTTTATAAAGTTCTAAAATGTTTTTGGGCTGTAATTGCTCAGCATGAAATGGGGGTTAAATTCATAGTTGGGAACAATATTGTTTTTTTGTTGTTTTATTAATGTGTAACTAAGAATAAAAGTTCATGTGTGGATATCAAACACATAATGAGAGGACACTGAAATACCTTTAAAATAGCAGTATTCTATTTCAAAGCAATGTAAGCAAAGGTTTGTGGAAATGCAAGCCTGCTCACAATAAGCATGCATGTTTTTAGTGCAATAAGCAAGCAAACTGTTTTTTTTTTTTGCAAAATTTGTTTGCCTAAAAAGTTACATACTGTGACTTTAAGCACAGAAATGAATTGCTAATTTATTCAACATTTTGGCTTTCTCTTGGGTCATTGAATCATTTAAACATAAAAATTCAAACACAAATGTGACTGTTTGTGGTTTATTACCAGTGTTTCAATAGAGTTGTCACTATCAATACTAAAATTTCGAATTTGATTTGATACAATAAGGACTGCCATTTTTTATTTGTCAATATGATAATAGAATGTAATTTTCAACACAAAATAATAAACCTTCCTTTATGAAGCTCAAAATCATTTAAAGAAAAGGATACATTCACTACTGTTTGATTTTTTTTTTTACTTCAATACTTATTTGTAATTTAGTTATTTTTCATGGCAAAGACAATAAAACCTTGAATCTTAGTATAGTAGTTTGCACCAAAACTTGAATTTCTCTCGGGATCAATAAAGTATCTCTCTTTCTCTGTCCATTTTCATTACTAGTTTTGATGATGATAATGACATTGATATCCACAATCAAACACTGGGAATTCTGTTTGGTTTGGCAAATTTGCTACCACAATCTCATGTAGGTAAATAAAACTTCGTGCAATATGTTGAAGAATCAAATTAGCTTAAAACTGACTATTTTTAACATCCATGTGACCTACTTTTAGGTCCTAGCCCAGCAGTTGAGAAGGATCAAATTCAGGTACTTAGAAATTAATAGCATGATAGGTTTTGGCTCTACTCTATAATTACATTTTGCCTGGTTTACACCAGACCATATCACAAGTGATATATGGTCTGGGAGCCACCTGCTAAATATCTTGTAGCGGAGGTATGCTTTACGATCGCCAATGGCCGTTTATTGGGCATTACAAATGTCTATCATTTGGCGTATACGTAGCCCATAGCCAATCATGTCACTTGTCAGTTCAAACTACAAGTTTCCATTTGTCGCGTAGTACGCGTCACCGTCTTTCCACCCCTCCCCGCTCTCTGATTGGCTCCCAAAACCAGGAGAGCTCACTTAGCCTAGTTGCCAGGCTGTCTTTCAGATCAGAACGAACGAAAGCAGCCTGGGATTTCCCAGGTGATAACTACATTATGTCTGGATAGAGGATAAAATTCAGCTTCTAATTTTACTGACTCCATGAGGTTTGACTTAATATATACAAAATAAATATATGTGGGTCCCAGTGTGTAGGTTACAGAGTTCAAAATCTATATTATCACAATGGTGTTCAGAACGTTACGTAACAGCAGTTAACATATTGACTCTAGGCTATTTTTGTTTCAGTTAAGTTGTGATTTTAGCAAATATTTTCTTCTGACCAAGTAAGTCATTCACAAAGTAATGACAAAATGTGTGTTAGGTCATACCGACTTTGGACTTGGGACCTTCTTTTCTGCTGTAAACAGTGGCCATGTGCAGCTCAGGATCTGGAAAATGCTAAAGATAGGTGTCAGCAAACTCCTGGCTTGGAGGACCAGAAGGGAACAGTACAAAAATAAGTCCAGTTGTGATACTGCATGGTGACATTTTTGTTTACACATTAGGTGATCTTTTAACAATGTTATAGTTGTTGCCCCTTCTCGTTTACCCTCTGAAGTTGTATTTGGAGTGATTGGTACATAATATTTGAGTGATCTTTAATCGCATATTTTCAAGACGCCTTAACCCCCCCCCCCCCCCCCCCCGTTTCCACTGGATGCGCCCACTGCCCCGTACTTACTTCATTCTCCAGTTTTATTTTATTAATCATGATACCCTTAGGATTAGTTTTGGTACAAATAAAAAAAAAATCCACTGCTCGCTAGTGTGATGTACGGCTATCCATAGGAGTTGCCAACTCCTGGTGGGGATGACATCGATGTCAGCTCCGATTGAGTACCGCAGTTTTCTAAAGTGGAAGACATGAAGACTGACAACTGTACCAATTATATTACAATACTAAGACAGTATAGTTCAAGTAAATTATGCAAAGTCGACTTTTAATTATGCAAAATTAACTTTTAAGAGCTTGTAAATGCTATAATTTATCTACTCAAAGTTGTATTTAGAGTGATTTATGCATGCTTGAGTAATCTGTATGCTCCTGTATTCAAGATGTCATTGCTCTGATCAACCCTGTTTTCACCAACCCCCACACATGCGCACTGCTCTATAGTTACTTTGTTCTCCAATTTTTATTTTTTAAGAATCATTAAAGGCAGTTTTTAGTATGGATCTGACATTATTTACCATTTTATTTCATTTTATAAGCAATGTCATAACCAATGGTGATTATCCTAGTTTCTAGATTCAAATAGTGCTGTGTTTTTAGATATTATAAGGGCAGCTTCCTTGCAACATACCTCTGCCTTACCTCTTTGTGAATCAGAACATGCGCTGGTCTCTTAGGTGTCAATCCCTGTCTTTCCCAGACTCCCCTTCCATCCGTCACATGGAACCACTTTGGCTACCCCCCTCTCCCTCCTCCGCTCCTCCTCTTCTCCTCCTCCTGTCCTCCGGCCCTCTGCTCCCGTCTGCTCCTCCGAGGGCTGTGGGGGCGCCGTATCGGGTTACCTGGGTCCATCTCCGCGCCCTGAAAAAGACCACGAGTGTTCAGGTGAGAGTGTAGGAGGAGGAAGGAAACTATTAGGTGCTGCCTTGGAGACGCAGATGGAGAAGAAGGGGGAGGAAAGAGGGGAGAGAGGAGAAGGGTGGGTAACTGGAGCCTTGTGGAAATGCAAGGGAATGACCCAAGAAAAACTTCCGCTGGCTGCACCTCGCAACACCAACAGCCAGGTCCTGTCCCATCCTCCAGAGGTTCCCACAGCTGTCTATTCCGCCATTATGGTCCAATAAGAGTCATGGCCTAGGGGTCTAGTTGCAGCACATATGTGAGTAACTTTGCCAGTCTCAGTGTCGTGAAGTTCCCAGCTTAATTTGCTGAATGTCTCTCCCAACCCTTTTCACCCATCAACTTTCATACAGGCAAGGTAGATTGATACAAGTACAAGAAGCCTACATATGGGGAGAAAAATATTATATTATAACTTAAAAATTATTTTGTGCCTGGAAAATTATTTTTCTATCACCACCAAAATGCACTTAATATGTGTCTTGGTTATTATTATCCAGAATTTCACTGTTAACTGTTAATTGATGCAAACCCTAACATTGCTAACACCTGAAAAAGTTGGAAATCGAGACATTTTGAGATAGTAATGCTACTTTTTTTTTTTATTACATGCACCAATATTTTCAGGGAATATGTTGAGTACAGTAACTTCAACTTCAGTATTATTTTTGCTGAAACAGCCCATTTCTGTTTTGTCTGAAAACTCCCAACTCCCAACAAAATAATCCGAACCATGCGCAGCTGTTGGGAATGTGGTCAGGTCTGGACAACACATTTACATATCTGGGTGAACGTTTTGTAAAAAAAAGAAAAAAAAAAGGTCTCGGAGACAGTTCTCATATTGTTTCCATTTCATGTGGACTGAGGCTTGGAGGGAGAGTCATGCATCAATCACAGGCGTATTACAGAGCGGGACAGGGGAAAATAATGCTCTTTATGTGAGGAGTGCACTGTATAATTGGTGCACGTTTGACCCGCTGTTCTGTGGAAAAATGGAACATGAGGACGGTGGATGACCCCAACACCTCTTTGTTTGGTTAGCAATTTGTTGTTTGCTAGAGAAATAATAAAAATGTGTTTTTAATTATCCAAAATTAAAATAATAGAAAATTTGTCTGCTGCACATATACCATGACTGAATAGATTCACACAGACTTCCATGCAAGTTTTGAAATGATAACTTTGCAATCTGTAAATAGTCAAGAAGAGGCAGTAAAATAAAATTGGAAAGATGGACCCACCACCCGCGGGAGGATTCATGGGGGCCGGTGCATTGTGTTCTGGGCAGATCTGCTTGGACTGCTGCCCCCGCGACCCAGAAATGGAGAATGCGGAAGAAGATGGATGGATGGATGGATGGAGAGATAAATAAAAATTGCTTTCAAGTCAAAGATTAATAAGAAACATTCAGACATAAAATTACTGTATAAAGAATCATAAAAAATAATTTAACATAAATAAAAAAGGTTATCTTTTTACAAAATAATATTTTTTTCCCCATAATTATTATACAATTGAGAGAACTCATACTCATCAGACAGTACTTAGATAAGGGGGGTCAGTGTCGTCCTTCATTTGCCCAGGACTGGTCCAACTTTTTTTTTTAACCATAGATTACAATGTAAAAGGTTTTAAATTTTAGTTCTTATATATATATATATATATATATATATATATATATATATATATATATATATATATATATGCAATGACATTGTTCTAGTTCCTTCAGCACTGCATTCGTACATGTCACCTACACCTGCTTCTTCTAACAAGCCTCTTGTATGTGAGTAGGTAGAGCTATGTATATAGCTCTCTCCAGCTGCCTGCTCTGAAGCCCTGATTGCTGGGTTAATATCTACCATTGATCTCCTCATTGATTACTCACCGGCCGCTAATGACCGCCACTCCAGTGTTTTTAAATAATATGTCTCTCTCACAACCTGACATCAGAGAGAGGGGGGACGGATAAGGATCGCAAATCAGCGCTGCAGATGGAGGCCATGTTCTTTACAGAAAAGGTTGGTAGTTTTTTGTTCCCCCTTCTTCTGATCAGGACTACCACTGCGCTCCTTAACATCTGGCTGGGCAATTTACCCCCCCGCAAACTGATGACTGGAAAGGTTAAACCACTAAAATCTAATATTTGCCTAGAGGGGGTCAAGGCACTGCAATTACAAGGTACAATCGGCAGGGCTAATCAGCTGGTAGCGGCATGTACTGGGGGGCTAGCATGACCAAATAAGCCAGTGATCACAAGCGCTGTTCTCCTTTCCTCTCCTGTTTACTTATTAAACCTCATGTTCAAGGGCCCCACCGGCAGCAGCCACCAGACTCCCCCTCCTCACAACCTCCCCCGCCTGGCGCCCCCTACGGCAAACCGTGGGGGAGTAAATTTAGCTCCTCTCTAAATGGGACCTAGCCTAGTGAGGAAAGTAGCAGTGGTGTTAATCAGTAGATGTGGCCTTTCTGTTGCGAAATGAGTGGGAATGGCTGTGCTCCGGGCCGGCGGGCATTAGCACCTGAGGGCAGGGGACATGAGAGGTGTGTAGGGGTGGGGGAGCTGGAGGAACTGCAGAGAGCCAAGGATGTAATGGGTGAAGTTATTGAGTGTAGTGCATGTGCTAGGGGTTAGTAGCCTGCTATTTTCAGTAGAGATGATCCCCTGTGGATTTTTCGAGGCGATACTGTTATCTGATATTTTTCTTGCAGGTGAAGCTGATGAACCAATTATTTCCAGTATAAGATTTTAAAACCCAGAGCAAGGCTCACTTATTTATATTAGGTTATAGTTCACAAATTAACTTTTCACTTTTGTAAAAATAAGAAAATGTTTTTTTTGTTGTTGTCTGTTCAAAAAGAGAATCTGTTGCAAGACAAACTGGGAGCAACATATGCACATACAGACTGGGACAGTGCCGAAAAAACATATTTTCTATATGGGACTGATACGATATCTAGGAAAACCTATGATACGGCACATACTGACACTGGAATTCATGTATCGCACATCCCTACTAAATGTGTGTCATTGAAGGACAATAGATATGGATGATGCATTGTTTTTAAAGTGTATATGAGAAAATAGAATACTTATATTACATACAGCCAGTAAGTTGAAAATGATGCACTAAGTAAATTACATTAAGATCAAATTGTAAAACACATCAATTAACAATTATTTAAACTAAATTTAAAAATGGCCTCAACTAATTGGCTGCCAAGAAAAACATACTTTACTTAGGCAAAACATTTGTTAGCATTTATCTGCCTATTACACTTCTAAATCAATGTGTTTCCTCTCTACCAAATGTAAACAACAGAAATGTGGTTAATAGTTTTATAATCTTGTTAATATCTGTGTCTGGCATGTCTTTTGTCCCAGCGGCCCCTCTCTCTCTCTCTCTTTCTGCTGTTTACTGCCTGCTCTTTGACACACATTCCCTAATTGACTGAGTATCAGGAACAGGATTAGCCTATAATATATCACAACTGTCTGGTGTGCAACACTTTTGAACAAGGCTCGGGAACAATTACCAGTAATTAAATATGTGCCAGTTACGGGGAAAGATAATTATGTCCTTCGTGTATAACACCAATTAATTACTTTTATTTCGGCGCGCAAGGCTTTTCAGTGGCAGCGGAAGACGATCGCATGGTGTTTGAGCGTAAGCAGCCTCCATGTTTGCTGATCATAAATATTCCTGCGGCTGCGCGCATGAATTTTATATTGTACAGATTTACTACCAGACCTGGTTCTACGGCAGTGTTAGGCAGGGGCTCAATAGTGGGGCACTGAAGAATGGATTTGGGTCAGTAGAGACTGGATGTAATAAATGAAAGAATTGGCAGGTTAGGGTATAAGCAATATGGGTAAAATGTCTTGCTCAAGGGCACAATGACACAATGCACTTGGTTGTTGCTTGGATAAACATTAAAAACACAACATACTGTCACCCCAAAAATAGTTCTATAAACTTAACTTATAACTCAAGAGGTGGTGTTCACAGTCTAGACTTTGTAGATGTCATAAATTCAGATAAAGTGCAGGTGGGCCTCATATAACTCTATGAGAGATGATCCACATATGTTGAATCTTATCATTATTTGTTTGGGATTGGCTTAAAGTCATTTCAACTGACAACATTCCCATTTTTGGGTTGAATAATGGCACCACTTTCTGAAGCCAAAACATCATTTCAATTTTGTTTATTTATGCTGACAGAGATTACATTGATCTTTGTACCAGTTTTTATATGAACCATCTGCCAGTTAAAATTCTATCATAAAATTCTGACCTGTTTTCCAGCTAAATTCTGAACTACAGATGTTGTGGTTGGCCTAATCTACTAACTGTAAAGATAATCCTTTTCCAAAAAAATTCTACGTAATGTATTTAGTTTCATACCTACCCAAAGGTTGTGGTTGCACTGGGGTTTCACATTTTGTACTGGACCCAAGCCAGCATAAATAGACAAATATGGCATCTGGAAGAAGATCTAAGGTAAAAAAAAAAAAAAGATCAGTTGTCTAAACACTGCATGTTACAAGGCAAGTTGAAAGGAAACAAAGATATGTTTCTAATATATTGTATTTAAAATAAAATCTGGTATTCACTTCATGCAAGTTTGGACTTTTGTCCCTCTTAAATCATGGGAAATGTTAGTAATCTTTTGTCAAATGAAAAGAAATACCACTATTCCACTGCTCTATCTTTGCCACCCAAAATCCGACGTTCAGTTCGACACTTCAACATTTTACACAGTGTTCCAGAATCCGACAGCTCTGTTTTCCGATCGCATTTACAGTAAGAAATATCTGCTGCACTGCCTGTACTTCCCAACACAAGTGTGAATCCTGAACGTTCGACATCTCGGCACTAAGCGTTTCTGTCATATTATTTTTACCTCTGCGCTCCCTCTCCGCGCATTAAACATTGACATAATAGGCCCAATGAAAGAAGAAGGAGCAGCTTTTCCGGGGAGGGCATAGCTCAAGTTGGAGGAGCTGTTAAGAGGATTGGTCAGATTGGATACAGAGGGAATAAGGAGAGCTTGGCATACCCCCCCCCAACCGCACTTCCACTACTTACACCTCAGATAGAAACTCGAGATTTGGTGCTTATTTCTGGTTGCAAACCTCCTTAACCCCCCCCCCTCTCTCTCTCTTCTACCACTGCCTTAAATCCAAACACGTCTAAAAACACTATCGCGCACAACAGGGAAAAGCATTCAGATTACCAAGTTGCATCCCTAATGTCTAACTTTGAAATACCTGGGAGCGATCATTAGTAATCTATTAAAACCAGGCTGGAAATGGTTAGACACGAGAGCTGTGGAGGCTGCGGGTGCGTTTTTAGGCCCCCTCCGCTTGGGTTAATGGCACACGGAGCCAGACAGACCAGCCACGCAATCACCTCGCTCACAACACATTTGCATTTGAGCTGCTACCTTGCTTTTGCTACAGCAACGTTTAATCCATGTGTGTTTAATTTCGCCAATCCTTTAATGTTGTCAGGTGATAGTGGCTCAGGTCTTAAAGCTGTTCTCTTATTAGGAAGGTAGTTGGTTTGAACCCTGATTTGGCAAGTTCACAGTATTGTTGTGTCTTTGGGCAATACATGTAACCCGTAATTCTCAGGTATGACCATGGTGTGTGTTATCAGATGGACCATTGGCACAGAATGGCAGCCACATCTGTTTATCAAGCCAAGGCACCTTTGGCCAGAAGAAGATAAAAAAAAGCACAAAAATATTATTTGATGTAAAGTATACCTTGCAATTCAGAAACAGCAAGGCTGCAACTATTCAACTAATAAAAAACACTAATCCTAACCTCTGCAGAGTTATAATTATCATGTATAAACATGGTAGTCAGAGCTCTACAAAAGCATGTAGAGGAACGTATTTTTTTTTATGTTGAATACATATGAATAATGTTGCAGTTAACATTTGACTTCTCTTAAAAGCTCCTGTAGAGAATATGCACTGTGATCTATAGCTAC
Source organism: Paratrypauchen microcephalus (assembly GCA_036785185.1). NCBI lineage: Eukaryota > Metazoa > Chordata > Actinopteri > Gobiiformes > Gobiidae > Paratrypauchen > Paratrypauchen microcephalus. The sequence continues at coordinate 779,755 of JAVJIX010000124.1, read as the reverse complement.
ATTTATTACAAAGCTTCTTCTAAATTTGTTTGAAAAATCTAATTCTTCCTGAAACGTTTAACTACTGAGAACAATATTTTGAAGATTTCACTGCTACCTGAGCCATATTGTTCAACACCAGTGTTTGTGAGTACATTTTCCAGTCTCCTAGAGTAAATAAACTTGATGTCTATTTGTGCCATGTTTGTACAGTGTGTGTGTGTGTGCTCTCCAGAGGGACCTGTCCGGTGTGTCACTGCGGCCCAGGCTCCCTGTGGGTCTAACCAGTATTGACAAAGCCATCAGAGGTGGTGATGCATGGTGCCCCCTCTCCGCACCTCCACCCTCCCTTCCCTGGTGGCTCCCTGACATGCTGTCACCTTGGTAACTGCTGCTGAAGCCGGCGGGGGGTGGTGGGGGGTCCTGCTGAGATGCCTGACCTGAGCTGGGACAGAGCCTCAGCTTCTACTGCTGCTGTGGTGGTGGTGAGGGAGGGAGTCGCCCCTGTTCCATTGATCCATCTGCTGCTGGGGGGTGGTGGAGGGTGTCAGCGATCCAGGACATTCAGGACACTGGAAAGCACACATGGGTTAGCAAAAAAACAGCACATGCAGCATAATGAAATAATTAAAGGTACATTATGTAACTTTTCTGTTGAGTGGTGCAGCACAAACTTCAAGGATGTTATAGCTCACCATGGAGATGCTATTGCCTTCCCTGAAATAATACACAGTATGGCAACTTTTGGAGACAAAGAGATGACGCCACCAGGCCAAGTTACAGGTCAGATCTAAGGTTAAGGTAAGCCTTTATTGTCCCTGTAGATGAAATGTCCTCTGAATTTGACCCATCCTTGAATGCCGTTGGGGCATCTCTTCAGGAGCAGTGAGCTTCACAGTGCAGTGCTCGGAAACCCAGATCTTGAGCTAGGCTTGGTCAGAACTACCCTGGCGGCATGGTGGCTGAGTGGCTAGCGCTCATGCCTCACAGCAAGAAGGTTCTGGGTTTGATCCCCAGGTCGCCCAGGCCTTTCTGTGTGGAGTTTGCATGTTCTCCCCGTGTCTGGATGGGTTTTCTCTGGGCACTCCGGTTTCCCCCATCAACCCAAAACATGCTCCAGGTAAAATCCTCCAGCTGAGGTCCTGACCAAGCCGAGCAATAAGATCATGGAGATGGGTCCCCGGGCGCCTGAAAGACGAGCTGCCCACTGCTCCTGAAGGATGGGTCAAATGCAGAGAAATAATTTCCCTACGGGGATGAATAAAGCGTGTCTTCTTCTTCTTCTTCTTCTTAGCTGGAGGATTTGACCTATGGTGCATGTTTAAGGTTGATGGGGGAAACTGGAGCGCCCCTAGGAAACCCACCCAGTCACGGAAAGAAATATGCAAACTCGGAACCTCCTTGCTATGAGGCCAGAGTGCTAACAACTCAGCCACCTGAGGATAGGTGAGCATGTTCACAGCAAGAATGCATGTTTTTCAAGACAATTAAAAGACCTGTAATTGAAAAACACAAGGTAGATAAGGGCAATGCCATAGTGTGGAATATTTACCCTTGAAAATGTATTAGTCAGTAGAGCCCTGGATGCTGTACCCCAGTGCTCGTAACAGTTTCAGTGCTCATAACAGTCTGAGTCTTTGGTTGAAACAAATTGCAATAAACTATTCAGATAAAGAGTAGCCAAAGTTATACTCTTTCAGAAATGTATGGACAAAATGTGTGAATATAGAAATCAATAAGCTCCTCTTAAAACTAGGCCAAACAGATAAATGTTATAAGAAAAAGACAGTTCTCCCTCTTCTTTGCGCCATCTGTCCAAACTCATGTCTTATTATCCGAAGAACAAGACTTGGCACGGTTCGTCTCTTCTTTACCAAATGTAAGATCTATAAAGTTATTGAGCTCTTTAAAGGCTTTGTTTAAGAAGTACACCCTCTGTGTGATGTGATCTCCTGAACACAAAGTACTGGCACGGCATCGGAGAATCTTCTACTTTTGGAGGTTACAAGTCACCGTTGGCGTAGAGTGAATCTTCTCTCTCTCTCTTTGATTCTTGGCAGCGTTGGCACGGCTGGGCTGGCTGAGAGGCAGTGGGCGTCCAGTTCTTTGAATCGCTCGCCGGCTTTTTGACACTTTGGCCGTGGAAACGTTTGAGCGTGAGCAACAAGACGGGAGCCCGGGCGGACGCGTGGGGATGCCGGTTCAATTCTGAGTTTGAGGAAGATCAAGAAGTTTTGCTATAGACTGTCTGTTAAGGATCAAGAAGAATATTGTAGGTGGGAGGAGAGTCTGGATAACATATAGATATTAACCCATAACAGTGCACAATAGACCGTAAGCAAGTTGTAGTTCTGACTAAATCCACTGCTCCAGCCAAGTTGCCGGGCTGTAGTCGACAAAAGAAATTCTTTGTCAATTGAAGACATGCCCGGTGCATCGCCAAAATTAAGATCTCTTGTAAAAATTATGTTAACAATTAGAACAATTAACAGCATCTTCATAAGTGAAAAGGCCTTTCTGTTGTGGTTTTCTTTATAATTCCTTATAAGTCTTGATAAAATAATTAGTCAATAAAAAACAAACTACAGCCTAACCCAGCAACATTTGACAGAGCCATCTGTCAAATGTCAAATGATCCATCAACAGATACATCACATTTATTAGTAAAGTTTAAGAAAAATTAACAAAAGCAAGGTCAGGCACAAAATAGCTCATATTGGTTTGTCTAATATTCTCAAAAATAAAACCTAAACAATAGATTATGTCATCTGTATGTCATGCCATGTCACTGTGTGCTGTGTGATGGATGGTGTATGAATCTTTGTTGTTTTGAAGAAAAAAACAAAAATAGATTTTTACTACAAAAATCTGTACTTTGGTTTGGGTGACTGATAGGTGTGCCAAGGCATGACTTTATCACTATATTTTATTGAATAATGATTTCATGTTAGATACAAGCTACAAAACAATGTGATTAGATGTAGCCTAGTTGTTGAGGAAATGTACATTAGAAACCTGTTTTTATGGCTTTTGCTTCATGTAACTTAACCTACATCTCACATCACAATAATGTATTCAACCCATATTACACCTTTCCTTCTAATTTTTATACCTTCCTAAATCTGTGCTTTTGCAAAATTCTGATTACTAAACGTGGTGCTAATGACAGTTCCACATAATAATATTTCCCCCCTGCACTTGTGAAACCCAAATCACGCACATTCTTCTCGTACCTACCGTTTAAATGTCAACTTGAAGCTGGAATGATTAGGGGCCCAATCAGTGCCTGGTCCCACCCACGGGTGCGATTGTACACCGCTCCGCACTCCAGATCTGTCTCCTGTGTGTCATACAAATAAACAGCACAAGACCAAGTGAAAGATCGCTAACTAGCTTCCTGGTTACCGTGGCGACCGGTGAAGCGGAGCCGGGCCTTCTTTCATCCCAGGATCAAGAATGTGTTGTAGTTGGATTCACTGTAGACTGTAGAGAAACACCGAGAGGGCATAGGCTTTTAAATATCGCATGTTACTGAATGCCTGGATATATTAAACTATATAGGCTACTTACATAATGTCTTTTCCTTTATTTTTCCCTCAAAAGAGTGATAAAGTGGCCACGCAAAAAAGGAACAAAGAAATACTGCTGTTCTCATACCACACAATCCTGAGATAAAACAGACACAAGACTGTGAACATAAGAGAAAAATGATCTTTTGTCCATGTGTTTACATTTAAATAAGACAAAAAAGGTTGCGCGCTAGTGAGGCACACCTCTTAAGAAGCTGCGGTTACAAAAAACCAATGCTACAGCAACAGAAATATTAAAATCTAAAATGAGGTCAAAATTGTCAACTGGAACGCACAATTTATTTATTACAAAGTGTGACAAAATCTCGTCTTGTCTTCTTTTCGAGTGTCTCCAATCTTGTGTCTGATCTCATCTTGAGAAAATTGTGTCTCGTCCCAACCCTACGGGATAAACCTCTATGCAAAACAACAGTCCTTCTATTTTGTTTTCAAGGTGGACATGGCAGAATTATTTAACATTTTTTAGTGCACTTAAAGCACTTGTTATTGTTGTAAAGTGCTACAGAAATAAAGCTTGATTGAACTGAATAGCCTACATAATAAAGAAATAATATATAATAATAGAATAGAAATAATAATAGGTCAGAAGTACTGCACTGTGATGATGGTATAGCCAAGTGACGGTTAACAAGTTGAAACTCTTTTGTCCAGAATTGGTCTAATGACAACACTTTGCAACTCCAAAGCCAAATGGCATTATTACACTGTCAACAACTAGTCTATTTGTCCCTGAGTTTGTTGGTCTTGTGTAATATAACTACTGTACATTACATAATCTAATCTTAATGATGAAATACATATGCCAGGTAAGTAAGTGACGGTTTCATACAATAATAAGATAATGTTACATAGGAACCCTTGGAGGCCACTATTCAGTATCCCACTGATTCAAGATTGTTTATTTGTCATATGCAGGGTCAACTCAAGGTCAACAATGCAATGAAATGCTTAGGATCAGAAGAACCGCTGACTCACTAAGATAGTCAAGAAGTGCTAATAGCATGCAATAATAGTACATGGTAAAAAAGTGCAGGGCAAAAGTAAACAATATAATAAAAAAATGTAATAAAATACAAAGGTACAGGTAGGATTAAATAAGGTGTAAGTAGAGTATTTCACAGCTTGCACATATAGTGTAGTATAAGTAGGCTATTGCACGTGGATTTCGTATTGCACATAGTATAGTATAAGTATTAATATAAGTATTGTATAAGTATTATAATAAATATTATAAGTATTGCAGACGCTGGTATTGTTAAAGAAATCACCTTACCTGTGCTGAAATGTGTGGCCTTCTTACTTCATGTTGGAGGAAAATGCAAAAAAAGTATACTGTTTCTCTAATATCTAATATGTTTTGCATTCATCAGCACCATAACCCTCCCTACTTAAAAAAAAAAAAAGGTTTTCCTTTGAGAGCTGAAAAGGCCTAACTTTGTATTACAGATTAAAACAATAGCTTAAAACATAAAGGAACACTGTTAATCTTTAAAAGAAGACCAATTAAATGTTAAAAAGTTCATCCAGGCTGAATCCATCTTAAATGTCATGTTTTGTAAATGAAACCAGATGATTTTGGGAGATAATGTTAATGAAGAGTGGATTGTACCTGAGGTGACCACGGGGTGTCGCTGTAAGGCCGGAGAAGCTCACAGGCTCGTCCCACATCGACAGGAGTGACGGGTCCACGGAGAATTATGTAAAGTGTATGCATGTGTGCGATACGTGGAGTTTATGTTTACAACGGAACAGCTGATTTTAAATGCACTGAGTGTGACATTTACAAGAGCCATGATATTGACTACTGGTTTATTAGGCCTAGTGACGATTTGAAAAGTTCTTCCAGTATAACATGAATGAACAGAGTATAAACAAGCAGTAATAGGCCTGTGTTTTATAAGATTAAATATCGTAAAATTAAATAAACAAATGTAGACTTATGAAAACATGACATTTGAGACTTCTACTGTTAATGTGAGACCAATTTGAAACCAATTTAGACTAAAGTACACACATTTAAAACCAGTAATACAAACCTACATAGGCAATTTTATTGTCTTACGATCAGTAGGTAATTATTAAAGTTTATAGGCCTACAGTTCCCGTAGATTTATCAAATGATTTCTGTAGCCTAATTTGCATAAACTACGTAATATCAACTCTTTATGAATGCTAAATACGCTACAGTGATGTTAAAAAAGTGCAAATACTGTATGCTAATAAAATTTAGCTTATTTAGCGTCTTCATACCTGAACTAGCTTAAATGTAAGCTAATGAGCCACAAAACACAACTGGAGGCTACACTTACCTTAGTTTTTTTTTTCTTGACGACGTTCAAACTCGACGTATTAACTTCTTTTCACTTCTTTTAATAAACTATTCCTCTTTATTTGAAGACACTCACCAGACAAAAGTGCAGGATACTTTGAACCACACTGGCTACATCGTACACGACGCGGGGGACAACCTTACACTTAAACGGGCGTAGAATTTCAAAGTTTGGCTGGAAAAATGTTGTTCTTCTGAGCTGTTACAACCTGTTACGTCAAAGAATTTGGTTTAGGGTCATGTATTGTGCCATATTGGTTTAAACGTTATGTTATAGGCTCATGAAATCAAGTTTACTGGGTTAAAATAGTCTATTAAATGACCTTGTTGCAGCGGTATCCTGACCTGGCCATAGGCGAGTGCGCGCCATACAAGTTCTAGAAGACTCCAGGTCTCGTGCTGACTGTGAATGTGGACTAAACCAGGACTAAACCAGGACTAATCCAGGACTAAACCAGGACTAAACCAAGCCTAAACCAGAATTAGACCATGTCCAAACCAGGACAAACAAGGACTAAACTAGACCAGGTTTAGGCTACCATGGTCCCTTTGGTGGTGGTTTTCTGCCGTTCTGCCGTGACCAAATAAATCCAAATAAATACGTAATATATAATACTTTTTTTTCTTCTTTCTTCTTTCTTTTTTAAGTTTCCTTAAGATACTACTTAGGCTTTAAAGTTGAGACAAAAATAAGCACTTTACAGCCATAAATAAACACTTTTATTAAATCCCTTTCAAGTCTTCATATGATATACAATTACGCATCTGTTTTTTTTTTTTTGTTTTTTTTGTTTTTTGCTATTTCCCCCTCAAAACAGTGTAAAAAAACAATAAATAGTTTGGAAAATTAATTAAACCATGCCCATATAATGAAAATGTTGGTTAATCCTAATTTTGTGAAATAAATTTTTCATGTAAAACAATATAAAATACTCTTCAAAATAAGATAATAATAATAATAATAATAATAATAATAATAATAATAATAATAATAATAATAATAATAATAATAATAATAATAATAATAATAATAATAATAATAATAATAATAATAATAATAATAATAATAATAATACGCATTTTGTCTTAAGACAGTAAAATAAATCACCACTTTTCTCTCATTTCCAAGCCACGGTAATGAAGTGTGAAGTGAACTAAGGTGAACATGATAAACTCCATATAATAATGACAGTATGCGTATCGTAAGCCACGTGATCAGTGTGAGGCAATCCTACTATACTTACTGTAAAATAACTGTCATCAGAAAGCAGCAGACACACGCAGACACCGTATCTCGACTGAGCCTCCTTGCCTCTCCTTCCTTCATTTTTTTTTCTTTCTCTCTTTCTTTGCGTTGCTCACATAAATCCATGAGGACGTGGAAAAAAAGGAAAGCTCCCCGCGGAGAAGAGCTCAGAAATAATCCATATTCATGCGCTCGACACGTGGAGTAAATACAGTATGAGGATGGGAGACTGGTAGAGGCGTGCGTAATGTTGTTTTGGCGACCACAGGTACACTGGCTAAGGTGACCACAACACCGGACATGTTCCAGACGCACTGAGACATAAATAAATATGCATCATTTATTTAACGTGTTTTGACTGTCTATAGGAAGTGGCTTGATGTGTGTTGTGATCTACCTGTAAACAGTGCGCGTTCGTAACCAAAAATCGCATCAATTCCAAACATGTATAAAAGTTCAATGTTTAGTTTAAAGCGGTCTTTTACTCTCAGAAGGCTGTGCAGTTGGACGCAACATTTGGAAACGCATATTAAACTGCAAATACACCTGTTTTTTTTATGTTGTTACGCAAAATCATAAATATTTAAATGTTTGTATGTGCGCATTACACCAAAAGGATTAACCTATAAGTCATAAAAAGCAAAAAAGCATGTTTTTTACGCACGCAACCTTTACGCATGAGCGGATGTGTAAAGCAAATTTAGGTGATTAGAGGTCATTCTAATAGATTACACGCTCCAGCTTTGACAGTGTGGAGTGATTGATGAATGATGAGCCAGCTAACATAACATGTACTGGGTGCGAGATGCTTGTAGATTCACGTGAACTTTCAGAAGCTTGCTAGGATAACGTGCACGTGAAATATGCACCCAAACCCACATAGCTATGGAAGTGCAGAGAAGTGCTCCAAGGCCTGAACGCAGCTCTGAGCAGGCCTGACGTGCGTCATGCTGCTGCCAACACGGTTTTGAAGCGCCATGAAAAAGGCAAAGCTGTCGGAGAATAGGCGGATCAAAACCCATTATAAGATTTAAACTCTTTTTGTGCCGCTAAAATCTCTTCTTAGATTGGGATATTTCTGCACACGGGCTGTTGGCACAGTGAGGGATATTTTTTTGGAGATGGGTATATGTGCAGGCACGGTAAAGCGCGCAGGTCTGGATGGGATTTGTTCGAGTTAACTTGGTAGCAGCGAGGGGAAAGCTGGAGCGCGGTGAAGGTCTTGTGCGTCGGGGAGCGTAGCGGGCTTATCATGTGACTGCTGCTACAGAGAAGAGCGCTGGAGCTGCATGCATAATGAGCCCGTGTCAAGGTAGGCAAGGCAAGGTAGACTATAACAGCAGCACGTCCTCCTCTGCTATTTTTACCCGAGTGAAATGAAACCCACGGTCCCAGTGTATACTATAACATGTGCGCGCAATTATTGGAAACGTTTAAGAGTATTAACGGATATCAGTGTGCGTAAACTGTTTGGGGACGTGACCTCCCTTTCGAAATGGTTCTATATAAATATGTAATGCCCAGTTTCTATGTTTCAGTTTATTTTAATAAAACTATAAAGTGGTGATACTTTCAAAATAGAAAGCCTCTTGGATGAATTAGCCTGGGCTCAGTTTATTGGTGCGGTTTTACGCGTAATACATTGATTAATGTTAAACTATAAATATTACATACAACTGCAATTTCATATACTCTCATTATTGGGGAAGGGGTTAAATGCATAATATAGAGTTTATTTTTCGACTTTTGTGACATAAAAGACAGTATAGCCTACTGAAATATTACTTATAATATGCATTATAATAAAAATGTAAACATACCCTTTTGGGTAAAGCTGTTTTGCATGATGAGCTCCTACAAAGTACTAGTTTCACTATAATTATCACACACATATTATGTTCTTATAATAAATAGTTTAAACCGTAGCCCAATTGCTGTGACGTGCAGCTCAGGCATCACAATGCGATGTGTTTGTCAGAAATCTAAGATCGCTGTTACTCTAGAGTTTAGGCTGGAGCCAACCAGAGCCACTCTGAACATCTGACACTACATGAGAGTGTGTGGCTGCCACTTTCACTAATGGAGACAAAGAAAAATGATGCCTACTTCTCTATAACATTCAAATCGTTGCTAAGCAACTAGTATGGGAAATCATCCGCGAAATTCAAATCCAGCAGCGAGAAGACACGTTTTGTGAGTTTTGCTGAATAGGCGTAAGACGACTCAAAGAGAAAGAAAGTTTGAAGCGCAGCCGTGAAGATTTCATGGCTTTAACGTGAAGAGAAGAGGCCTGCTGTATTGCCCATTATACCACTGCTCAAAAAGCATGTGCAGAAAGTGGATCCTGAGACACTACAGAGATGTGAGCTGTGGTTTAAGAGAGCACTCCTGATATGAATCATGTCAACAGTGCTTCACCGTTCATCTGCAGCAAAGTGCACAAGAGACACAATCAATAAACGCGAGTGACCCAGTGCCCCGTGCTCCAGCGGCTGTCAGCGCTCTCTCACCCCGCCACACAGAGCAGGAGACGGGCCACAGCATCACTCACACTGGGCTCACACAAACACCAGTCTGCGAGGCCCTACACTGCACATTATAACACATGATATCACTTTTATTTGATTACCATTTGTTTACATCGCTGGCGTTTTCTTAGAATGATTTTTCTGTGATTTTCTAAATCTTGACCTGGAAATAGGATACATTCTTTAGCGTTCCATGTTGAAGGTAAGGCCTGACAGTGCCAAATGTAAACAAACTATCGACGCACTAACTCAAGGCCTGTCTCGTGCATTTTAGCCAATATTTTTTGTATGTGGACATAGAAATACGTTGTTATAACAGTTTGAGGGTGCACATTTACGCATAGAATCAGACTTTTACCACAGAGTTCGCTTGGCCAAAGGAAACAATTCGCAAGTGCTTTTATACATTAGTAAACCAACGTTGCACAGCATTCTGAGTCTGTGTTTTGCATTAAAGTAATAGAGGGCATTATGGGCGCGCGCCTGGGACAAAATACTCCTCCATTTTCTTACGTCTAGAGCAGCTGCAGCTTTACGCACACAAACCCAACTCCAAGCAAAAGCAGAGGGACAATAGTGGTGACGGCAAAAGACAGACATACGTGCGTAATTTCAGTCTAACAAATTTATTGTCTCAATCAGCTCGTACGGAACCACTACTGAAAATTAAATTACAATCAAATGATCACATCAAAATATAGCCTTATCACCTATAACAACGGTCAGCTTACGATGAATTGTGCTCCTTTTAGAAAACAACTGAAGGGCGACAAGAGAAAAATATAATAATAATAATAATAATAAGTCAAATTATTCAAATTGAAGAAAAAAAAAAAAAGAAAGCATCTTACACAACAAGTTCCTGGGAGAGAGAAAAAATAAATTACCATTTGGAATAATTATGTATTCCGAATAAAATATTAAAACAAGTCATTCTGGTGAAAAATAGAACGTAAATATAAGTCAGACCAGAATCTGATCTAGTGTTCTCTATTGCCGGCTTTACACAGTTTTGTTTATTAAAACCTACCAAAGAATACTGCTTAGAAAGGGCAGCATTAGAGTGTATCCACAGCACCCACCCAGTCACACTTGGCAACACATTTTCAGAAATAAGTGCAGCTAGTCTTTTCAAATGTCTTATGCTCTATTTGTTGAAAAAGGCAGGAAAATTCCACTCACGGTGTCAAAGTCTTTTAAATAATAATGATCAAAAAACAAGAGAGAAGGGGTGATCTTTGAGATCAGGCGGGACAGTCCTGGTTGGCCCTGGCTCTTTCCTCTCTCTGGGGCTCAGGGACAAAAAACAAAACAAATGCTAATCCTGGTTGGGAGCGTGTGTGTGAGGGACAAACAGGAGCGAGATGTCCTCCTCTGAAAAAGCAAAGAGCTGAAGCATGGAAGCGTCCGGATGTCTTCTTCTCCCCCGGTCAGAGTACCCTCGCTGTGGGCAGGGGCGCACAGTCCCGAGCCCCTTCTACAAATACAAAAGCCTGCTCCTTTGTTTAAACACACACATGAGGAGGGATCATCGGAACAGGGAGCAGAGAAGAAGCACAACACTGGGGTTCCTTAATGCGCCAAAATTACCTGGTGGAATGAACTTGTGGTAGTCACCCTCTGGTCGCTCGCCTCACTTGCATCTTTTAAGTAATCTACTAAAAAATGCCCCTGAAAGAAAAAAGCAGAAGGTACCTTTTAGGTTAAGACATTTGAGGGCCTGAAGAAGGTGCGTGTTTGGGGTGTTGGGAGGAAAAGGGGAAGGTAGTTTTTTTTCTTTGTGATTTTTCTGGTGAAAAATATAACACATTTGCAGTCATAATCCCTCACAATCACAGTATCAAAAGATTTGGCTATGAGGCCGATAGTCTTATATAAAATAGTATCTGTGCTGTTCTATGTCTCACTGAACATTCTTTTGCAGTCCATGGAGGGGGGCGGTGTTTCTGCACTCACATTGCCGACCTGAGAGTACACATCCTCCGGTGTCTGCGCTCCCACTCCCGGGGGCGTCATCCGCTTCTCCTTCTGCCTCCTGTTGCAAAACCACACTCGGACCACCTCCTTCTCCAGCTGCAGGTTGTCGGCCAGTGAGGTGATCTCCTGCGCGGAGGGCTTGGGGCACTTGAGGAAGTGGCTCTCCAGAGCCCCTTTGACGCTCACCTCGATGGACGTGCGCTTCTTCCTCTTGCGGCCCTGCGCCGCGATCTTGTCGATGCTGGTGGGGCTCCCCGTGGACGAGTCGGCCTCTTCCAGCCACTTGTTCAGCAGCGGCTTGAGCTTGCACATGTTCTTGAAGCTGAGCTGCAGCGCCTCGAACCTGCAGATGGTGGTCTGAGAGAACACGTTCCCGTAGAGCGTGCCAAGCGCAAGCCCTACGTCCGCCTGCGTGAAGCCCAGCTTGATCCGCCGCTGCTTGAACTGTTTGGCGAACTGCTCCAGGTCGTCCGACGTCGGCGTGTCATCGTCCGAGTGCGGCTCGTGGCTGTTGTGGCCGTGGTGCGCGTGGTGCGCGTGCTGGTGGTGGTGGTGATGATGGTGCGCGTGCTCCAGGTCCGGGGTGTCCCCGCGCACTAAGCCCGGATGCACGAGGCTCTGGCTGCCCGGGCTCAGCATGCCGTTCACAGTGAAGCCCCCCGGCTGCGAGTAAATGAGCGACTGCTGCTGCTGTTGCCCGCCGGAGATGGAGTTAATGTGCGCGGCTGTGGTGCTGCCCCACGCCCCGGCGTGTGTCTGGTGAGGGGCGAGGTGCGGCGGCCTGTGGTGCAGCGCGGTGCCCGTGTGCAGGTCGTCTCTGCTGGAGCCCTTCACGTCCTGCTGCTGCGGGCTGCCGGTCATACCCACGGGACTGGACGACCAGGGAGAGCCTGCCTCGGCAGCGGCCACCGCGGCAGCCGCAGCCGCTGCAGCGGCGTGCGGCAGAGAAGTCACCCATTGGTGGGCATGGCTCAGCATGTGTCCTCCGTTACTCGCTGCCATAGCGCCCTGCATAAAGTCACTCTGCACCATCTTGACTGAGGGGTCCCCCCTATAGCCCCCGGAGCCCGACGTAACCGCAGCGCTGCCCGGCTGCATGCCCCCTCCTCCCGAGTCAGAGTGCACGATGGATCCGGATGATAAGATGCTATTGCTGGGCAGATAAGGATTGGAAGCCGCGGTGGCCATTCCGTCAACCCTTATGAATATGTTTGTGGATAACCCCCCTCCCTTTTACAGTCACTTGTTTGGAGCAGGCGAATTGTATCTCATGAATTATTCAACTTTCAAAGTGAGGGGAGCTTTTGGCGAGTCTCATGGACGCGCGTAAAAACGCCAAACTTCAGATGGTGCGAGGAGCAGCTGGTACGGTCCGCGCATTTACAACATGATCCACTTTAATTCCACCTTAGAAGCCCTTTGAAGCCATGTGCAGTCCAGGCACAAAGTTTGCAGATGGGGACCATTCACATTCAAAACGAACAGAAAAATAGCGCTGTCCCAAACAAACTTTTGCTCGTAATAAAAAAGGCAAATCTCCGTGAGTTGTCCTTAGTCCAGGCGCGCGGGCTGCGGCAGTGTCCGCTGTTTGTAATTGAGTCTCAGTTGAGTCTTTCTTCTCGCGTGTGAGTCGTGGAGCTCTTTGTTCTGTTTTGATGTGTATAAACCTGCCAAACCACAAACTCCCGCTCAAGTACAGCCCGTGGAACGGCGCGGCGCTGCCCGCAGCCTCTGCTCTCATTCGCTTGTTCTCCCGTGCTCTCTCTCTCTCGTGCTCTCTCTCCCTCACGGCTCAAAGGCCCCGCCCACACCGACGTGCCCGTGCGCTCCTGGTGCGTGCGTGCGCATTGATTGGCTGCCACCTTCGTGATTGGCAGCTGAGGCTCGGGGCAGCGCGAGCCCTCCTTCGGCTGTTCCGATTGGCTGCTTTTTAATTGCAGCCCAAACAAAACGGGCTCGTAGTAAATATAGAGAGATACAGAGGGGAGAGAGCGGTGACCTCCGCCCGGGCACTGCGCGCTATACGCCGCTGGATCAGCTCTGCACAAACAGATCCAGGGTTCGTTTTCATTTTAGTGGACACTGACAAAGTGCCACAGGACAGGTCTATCACAGCAGGTGCTCAGAAAACACATACCTGAGAGCTCAACTATTCCACACTGCTCATCACTCATTTTATACGCCGGGCTAACCGCACAATGTTGTGTAAACAGGCTCCACTGGCACCATTCCAGTCCTGTGTCAGTGCATCACTTGTGCGTAACTCTTGGGATGTTTGCGTTCCTCCGCGCGTATGAAATGACATAATAAGAATATGCGCGCGCTGATGTGCTCCTTATGACCTGATTGTGTAATAGAATGCGGCACTAACAGGCCGCTCCCTCAGGGCTGCCCGCACTAAACGCACGCGCTTTATCTCGCCTTGGGTACCCCCGTGCGCGTGAAGGGGACAGTGAGGAGGTGTTTTGGCCTGGTTTGGCCTGGTTCGGGCTGACAGGGAAGCTGAGGAAAAGCAGCCCCAAAACAAGGTCAGAGCGAGCGGTCCTGAGGGGCTGAGCTGAGACGGGAGGAGGACCGGAGGAGAGAGGGGAGCCAAAGAAGGGTGAATAGGCGCTTTGTTGTGATGTGGGGACCCCGGAGTCTATGGACGCACCCATGGGTGATAACAGGCTCCCAAAGCAAGACAGGTTTGGAAAAATGACATAAGAGGTTTAGAAAAGATTTTACTGAGAAGATGGTGGGAAAATGCACTTTTATGTAGTGAACCGTGTGCCTTTTTTAGTTATTATAACAGCAGTCATGTTAAATTGGACGGAATAAAACAGAATACTGAAATAGCAAAGTCATGGTTAGCTATTTATGTATTTATTTATTTGCTGGCGGCAGTAAGCTCAAAGTTAAACACTTTTGTAATATTAATTACATTACCTTCGCTGCTTGGCCCCCTAATTAGAAAGTTACAAAAAATGAGCCAAACTATTTTTAGCACTTAAGTCATTCAAAAGTGCCACAGTACGTGTATGTTTTACACGAGTAGCAAATTCTCTATTTAAAATTGCATAAAAAAGGTTAATATAGAGATTGTTATTCAGATTGTATGGAGTATATGTAAAAATATTAATTCATTTTCAAGATTTCAATATGTATTACAGTTTGATAAAATGACAATGAGTTTCAGGACGGAGATGGCAAATGCACAGAATAAGCTACAAAGGTAATTATAGCAAAAAGTGAAAGTGTGTCAAATGTCATTCTTTTTCATGTAGTCATCTTAAAGGGTTAAACATTCTGGCCGCAGTGACAGATCCCACTTAAGCCCTTTAATTTATGCCAATACCCAATTAGGATCAATACAAATCCATACACCTCTCCTCCACGTCCCTGTAGATTCAATTTGGCCCCTGCTTCTGCTCCTGTTTACACTGGCCAGTCCCATAAGCCAGGGGCCAGACCGTTCCGAGCTTGGGGCCCCCTCTGTTTCATTAATATACAGTGAGAAATTCTGTCTAAAAACTCCTAAAAATGTGACTTCTCCACTGGGGCCACCGTAGACTGTCAAATGCCACAAAAATCTACACTGCTACTTGGAATGCAGAGCCGTGCGTAAAAACTCCACTCTTGAAATATGTTTATTACGTATTTGCTTATTATAAAAGGTCCCTGCGTTTCATGCTGTGTGGGGGAGTTCATTTATTTTGAAAGAAGGAAAAAAAGTAAGGGGAGAGAGGAGAGGGAAAAAAAAAATCATCCCCAAGTATAACAAGAGACGAACAGTTAGTGCTGATTTTCATTTGCATAAATTTTCATAAATTTTAGTGAAAATAATAGCGGGAGTCGAGGAGTGCTCCTGCTCAGTAGAGGCAGAGGAAAGAAAATCTTAGGGCGCAGCGGATGGTATAGGAAAAGAGACCGGGGCTGAGGCGGAGGCAAACCCGGGTACAGTGAAGCAATTTCGGCCACTTTGGACACGAGGTAAGCCCCGTACCACCGTGGGATTTCCGCTTGCTTTTACGCGCGACTGTCATTCGCTTTAATCGCCAATCTTCGTAACGTGGCGCAACGTATTTCAACCTAAATCGACCCAAACGCTACTCCGCTCTCTGTATTCTTTTATTCCTCTACAATTCTCGCGCAGATGTCGGATAAGCCGTGCTCGTTTTTTGTCAGCGAGCGAGCAGCGAAGAAAACTGCAATCAATCACGTTTTTAAAGCGGTCGAGAGAGGAGAGGAGGAAGAAGAAGAGGAGGAGAGCGCGCAGGAGAGGAGAGGAGAGGAGAGGAGGAAGACAAGCGATAGTGGTGGTGGTGGTGAGGGGGGAGAGCCTAGCGAAGACCCCCACTCGGTTTAAATCCTCTTGAGAAAGCCGCTAGATACGAAATCGTTTTATAAAAATCGATTATTGCGAGTTTATTTCAAGTTTACGCGCAGGAAAGACGGCTCACACAGACGCGCGTAAAGATTTAGTTTTGGATATAGCTACAACGCGATTCTATCTGATAAATACTGTCTTAAAAGTTGTTTTAGAAGTACAGGGAATGATTTTTTTTTTTTGAACCAGCGCCTCTCCACAGCTCTCGTTTTGTTTTTCTCACGCGGTGGTTGGTTTCATTGATGCCGGGGAGTGCATTGCTGAGCTGCGCGCTTAGGTCGTCATGGTGAGCCCCGTATAAAAAAGAAGGGAACACTAGGCGCATTAAGCTGTATGTTTGTGCACTGAAGGAGAGATAAAGAGCGGTGGTAGTAGCAGGAGCAGCGGCGGTGTGTGTGGGGGGGACGCGGAGGAAGAAAATAGTTCCACAGACTGTCGGTTTGTTAGATGTGAAATAAAAGTTACGCACGGAGTTGTTGGTGATAGATTTTGGACACGTTTTGGGATTTGGCAGTGTCGTGAGCCGCCAGGTGTCGCGCTGCCTCGTCACACGTTTTTCACTTCACATAGACTGTAATCCCTTTAAACGAGCTGTGCGTAAAAGTGTTTGCATTTTGATGATATGTTTATTACTTTATACAATTGACTACTACGGAATGTATTATTATTATTATTATTATTATTATTATTATTTTACTGTTGCTTCTTATTCTAGTTCAGTCCTGGTTTTGTCGTGGGTTTGGCCTGGTTTAGTCCTGGTGTAGTCCTATTTCAGTCCTGGTTTAGTCTTAATTTAGTCCTTGTTTAGTCCTAGTTTGGCCATGATGATTTGGCCTCGAGTTTAAACCTGTTTGGTCCTGTTTTTGGTGCTGATTTAATCTTAGTTTAGTCCTAGTTTAGACCTGGTTTAGTCCTGGTTTAGTCCTAGTTTAGAGTTGGTTTAGTCCTGTTTTAGTCCTTGTTAAATCTAGTTTACTCCTGGTTTAGACCTGGTGTAATCCTGGTTTAGTTTTAATTTAGCTCTTGTTTAATCCTACTTTGGCGATGATGATTTGGCCACGACTTTAAACCTGCTTGGGACTGTTTTTAGTCCTGATTTACTCTTTAGTCCTAGTTTAGAGCTGGTTTAGTCCTGTTTTAGTCCTTGTTAAATCTAGTTTACTCCTGGTTTAGACCTGGTGTAATCCTGGTTTAGTCTTAATTTAGTCCTTGTTTAGTCCTAGTTTGGCCATGATGATTTGGCCTAGAGTTTAAACCTGTTCAGTCCTGTTTTTGGTCCTGATTTAGTCTTTAGTCCTAGTTTAGAGCTGGTTTACTCCTGTTTTAGTCCTTGTTAAATCTGGTTTAGTCCTGGTTTAGTCTTAATTTAATCCTTGTTTAGTCCTAGTTTGGCCATGATGATTTGACCTCGAGTTTAAACCTGTTCAGTCCTGTTTTTGGTCCTGATTTAGTCTTAGTTTAGACCTGGTTTAGTCCTGGTTTAGTCCTAGTTTAGATCTGGTTTAGTCCTGATTTGACCATAATTTTGCCCTTAGTTTAGACCTGGTTTAGTCCTGGTTTAGTCCTAGTTTAGATCTGGTTTAGTCCTGATTTGACCATAATTTTGCCCTAGTTTAGACCTGGATTGGTCCTAAAGTTTAGACCTGTCTTACTCCTGGTTTCTGATGATTTAGTTCTACTTGGTGTAGATCTCGTCTGTGTTTCTCTCTGATTTTAGACTTTTTTGTTCTGGCACTTTCATGGGTCTTCAGTCTTGGTCTAGTTCAGGTTCTGGCTCAGGCCTCACACATGCAAATAACAGTAGGAAATCACTGGTTCCACTTGATAACTTGACCTTAATTATTATTTTCACAGGCCTTAGATTCGAACTGTTTAACCATTTTGCTGGTTGTTCCTGGAGCAGCAGAAGCAGCAGCAGAAGCAGAAGCAGCAGCAGCACTTGCAGTTTATGCAAATAAGTCCAGCCGCGTTCGTGTTTGTACCAGCCAGAGGTGTAGTCACGTGCGCGCGCAGCTGCGGGCACGTTCATCTTCTAACAAATTATCCATAAGATTATAAGTCAACATTATTTCAGCACCAAAATATAGAATACGTGTTGCTATCTGGCTTGGAACTGAACTTTGACAAAGACGTTTATGGACTACATCTGTGCGTAAAAATTAAATAAAAAAAATTGCATATTGCTTGATTTCAGACGACATCACAGCATTCTATGGGCCACTATTATTTAATTACAGATGGGGCAGCTAAAACTAATGTTAGAATGCAGATTTTGTTGTTCGCAAACATGAAACATTTGTGCATTTACGTTTTAAACATTTCATGGCAAAACACACATTATCGACGAGAAAAACTTCATTCAATAAGGGCCACCCATTATAAAGAAAACTACTAAACAATATATTTAAAAAATGTAATATAAGAAGTTCAGATCTATAAACAACATCATACTAGCTGTGTAATTATAGTTGGACAGATAACATAATAAAAATTCCACCATTAAAGCATTTTATCCTCAGAACTGACGAAGCAGCGCGGATGAGCTGCGAAACGTTTTCGACCAAATAAACTTTGTCCAGTTGACAAATTGAATTTCTCTTTTTATCATGGATTCTACCTGGACGACTGAGGGATTCTTCACGCATTTTATCCTCAATTTAAACCACATATGGCTAATAAGACCGATTCTGCTCGTTAAGTAAACCAATAAAGCAATGAACTAAGTATAGAACTGGGTATTCTAATAGGTAATACATTATTTTGACACTTTGTAACACTTATTTTAACAAATTAGCATAAAATATTGACTTTACTGCTCAAAATTAACTCCAGAAAATTGGCGAGATTCAAAGTTGCCTTTCCCACACTGGCACGATCCATACATAAGCTACAATCATGTAGTTTTCCAATTTATTCCTATTTATCCATGACGCGCCTTTACGCACCGAGGCCCTGTCCACGTCTTGCGCCATCCTTCCATCCTTTACCATCTCGCCGCTTCCCAACGTCCTCCAATTACGTTTGACAGTAACACGTAACCTCTTTATTAGAATACAAAGTGCTCACAAATCACAGCGCGCACGTCGCCATAAAGCGGCATCCATTTAGCGCCGGAATTTACGAGCGGAGAGCGCGAGGGGGGAGGCGTGCGTCGCGGTGAGGTGCGCGTCATGACGTTTAATATCGCTCACTTACTCGTTTTAATTAGTTGGGGATTATTTACAGTGTGCTGCCCCTACTAACCCACTCTGAAATCTCACAAGCGAAGTTAAAGGTCTTATATACGTAAAATAGCCTTTACTACGTTTTCTTGCCCAAAATAAGAACGTGTTTTTTGTTTCATGTTTGATCAAATAATCTTACATATTTAGACGATCGACCTCTACAGATTTCAAAACGCTTTGTCCCACTGCATGATGTCATCAAGTGGTAATCCAAAAGTTCTTATCGATGTTTAGTCCTGGTTTAGTCTTAATTTAATCCTTGTTTAGTCCTAGTTTGGCCATGATGATTTGGCCTTGAGTTTAAACCTGTTCAGTCCTGTTTTTGGTCCTGATTTAGTCTTAGTGTTACCGGCTGGCTAGTTCAACTGGTAAGTCACTGACTTTCCCCCTGGGGGTTGTGGGTTCAAATCCCCCCTGGCAATGAGCTAACCAGTGTGGGTCCTTGGGCAAGACCCTTCACGGTACTGCCCCCCGGGCGCTTAAAAAGATGGCTGCTCACTGCTCCTGAAAAGGATGGGTCAAATGCAGAAGTCAAATTTCTCCCGTGTGTCACCGTGTGTGAGACCATTAAAGGCTTAATCTTAATCTTAATCTTAATCTTAATCTTAGTTTAGTCCTAGTTTAGACCTGGTTTAGTCCTGGTTTAGTCCTAGTTTAGTCCTGATTTGGCCATAATTTTGTCCTAGTTTAGACCTAGAATGGTCTTATCGATGTTTTGAATTTTACATTACACAGGCCCATGCCCTGTAATGAAAAAAATCGCATTGATGTGCACTCTGTAACTTTTCTGCCTCCTGCTTGTATCCATGGAGATGTTATTGCTTTGTCCTGATACTTTTGACAACCCTATTCTTTACTGCTAAAAAATAACTTGAAAAACATAACTGTGTGGGCTTGCCTCTCCACAGATCTGACTGTTTCCTTGGAAAGCAATAGCATCGTCATAGAGACAAGCAGACGGCCTACCCTCCACCAGA
This sequence comes from Paratrypauchen microcephalus, assembly GCA_036785185.1. Taxonomy (NCBI): domain Eukaryota; kingdom Metazoa; phylum Chordata; class Actinopteri; order Gobiiformes; family Gobiidae; genus Paratrypauchen; species Paratrypauchen microcephalus. Next base: position 759,536 of record JAVJIX010000124.1, on the reverse strand, counting down.
AAAGTTACACATTGTACCTTTTACAATCAGATCGACCACAGTCATAGTCAACTTAGCGTAATAGCTCCGTTCAGTAATTTTATATTAAATAATGACTTTCCTCATCATAATATTGTGCCATATATAAATGGCTCTCTCTCCCAGTCTATAGTCACCCATGGGTGCTCTATCCTTCACCCTACCCCCTAACCCCCTCCCCCTCTATGGGAAGATGACATATGTGCCGAGCGTGAATTTTAAAAGGAGTCATCACGTTAATTAAATGGCCTACACCGAATCCAAGTGTTCAGCGTCACTTCTCTGCACATCAGACGTAAATGAGGTCTGCGATTTCCAACCGCTCCTGAAGTAGTCTTAAATATTCTATTAATAAGAGGCTGGAGTTATGAACAGGCAGGTTTACCTAATGGTTTAGGTTTAATATGGTTGTATTTACCATAGAGGACTAAACCAGGACCAAACCAGGACTGAACAAAGACTGAACCAGATCTGAACCAGGACTGAACAAGAACTTAACCAGGACTAAACCAAAACTAAACCAGGACTGAACCAGGTCTGAACCAGGTCTGAACCAGGACTGAACAACAACTAAACCAGGACTAAACCAGGGCAGAACCAATACTAAACAAGTACTAAACCAGGACTAAATCAAAACTAAACCAGGTCTGAACCAGGACTAAGCAGGACTAAACAAGAACTAAACCCACACCAAACCAAAACAAAACCAGGACTGAACCAAGGCTGAACAAGGAATAACCAAGGACTGAACCAGGACTAAACCAGGACTGAACCAGGACTAAACCAGGACTGAACCAGGACTAAACCAGGACTAAACCAGGTCTGAACCAGGACTAAACAAGGACTAACCAAGGACTGAACCAGGACTAAACCAGGGCTGAACCAGGACTAAACAAGAACTAAACCAGGACTAAACCAGGTCTGAACCAGGACTAAACAAGGACTAACCAAGGACTGAACCAGGACTAAACCAGGGCTGAACCAGGACTAAACAAGAACTAAACCAGGACTAAACCAAAACTAAACCAAACCAGGTCTGAACCAGGACTAAACAAGGATTAACCAAGGACTGAACCAGAACTGAAGCAGGACTGAGCCAAGATTTCAGTGTTATGTACTTAAAAAAACATAAATATTTTGCTTTTGCTTTTTAGTTTAGTGAGTAATTTATGTAAAGTGACACAGTAGAACGGTAGGGTTGGTGGTTCAAATCCCGCTCTCCCCAGCTCGATACACCTGTAACTTGCCTGTATGTAAATTTAAATTGTAATTGATTTTTGTGACAATAGGCAAATCATTTAGTAATGGTAATTGGCTATCAGGCACTGAAGGCCCTCTCTGTTTTTAAAGTCCATGCAACTTGGTTTTGATGGGATAGTAAGTACCTGTAGTCAATATTTATCATAGTTTTACATCAGTTAAGTGACCATATGTAGAAAGAAAGGCACTAGAATACAAGATGTCGTGGTGAGTTCTAAAACATAATTCCAAAAATCCAAAATGAAGGGACAATTTTTGTGCAAAGAATGTATTTTTCTGACAGTGTAAACATTCATTTAACAGAAAGAAAACGTTATGTTAATTTTATTAGACATGAATGGGGTTTAGACAGGTTTGCACCCTTGTTTACATTACGGTTGCTAGGTAACAGTTACGGCATTACCTCGGTGTCATCTGCTGCCAGTGTCCAACCAGGAAGTAAAATGATGAACTTCGCCAAAAACAAAACCAAGATTTGTTGTCAAACCTTAAACATGATGTTTTAGTGACATGTGTAGTCTAACCTGTCATGTGCAATTTTAGTATAGGTTTTAAACAGGACTGGACTTAGCTTGAACCAGGACTAAAGCAGAACTCAACCAGCACTAGACCAAGACTAAAACCAAAAAGGAAAAAAGGTCTAAATGGTCTAAACCAGGTCTAGGCAAAACTAAACCAGTACTAAAAAGGAGAGGTTTATAGTTTATGGTGTATTTATAGACTGTATACCTAAATGGACATAGCTAACCCACTAACCGTTGTGTTCCAAATAAAAAAAGAGCTTCATTGACTCTGGCACCAACTCACTTTGTATTGAAAAAACGTCGCCCCTCTCTCTGTAACTGCTGCTGTTTTGTCCGTAAATAAATTCCTATCCCTAATACGGAACTGGCTCCGAATTTGCCCCTATAACTGCGAGCCTCGATGAGCTTCATTTGACTGGAGTCCACTTCTTTATACAGTCTATGCTTGTAACACATCTTCTGAATAGTTTTTTACTTGAATTAAACTGTGAAAAGTGAGTGAAACGTTCTAGATAATGCAATAACGTCAATGACATCTCCATGGCGACAAACAAGCAGCAAGCAAACTTTCCACTTGAAAAGCTACATACTTCACCTTTAAAAACATTTGGAACCACTCTTTGGTATTTTTCAATTCGTTTTATGTGATTATACATGTTTTTTCGTCATTTTTTTCATTCCTGAATCTATTACAGCTTGTTTGTGAACATTTGATGATTTGTTGTACCACGGATTTACCAAAAATCTTCTGTAATGACTTCACAAATACTGGTATCACTGCGGATTTACACACATATTGACCAGACTTAACAGCTTTTGGGAACAAGGTATTCTATTTGTTCAGACTTTTTTTCATTTCTCCCAATCTTTTGTCTCTCCCTTCTCCCTTTAACTTGTCCAAAGCGCGTTATAATAAAAACATTTACTTTTTTTTGTATCCAATTTTACCAGGATTTAGCACCGTAGCCTCTTGGGAAATAAATAGTTTGATTAATGTAATGCTAGGACAGATTACCCACAATCCTTCGGGAGCGCGAAACCAAAACAAACAGTGGCGGCGGTGTAGATGTGTACATTTGTGGATTTAGCTGATTAATAGCATGTATCTTTCATAATTAGTGTGCTTGCTCTAGCCTAATAGAAAAGCATGGGTTAGCTAATCTGCATACAATATATTTACGCTAAGTTACGTTGCCAGGTTTGGAGATAAAAGTAAGGCAAACTGTAGTTACACATAAAATTAGTAAGTGGTTCTCCAATTACAGTTGGCTTTTTACAATACAAATACAATACAAACCGTAAAGACGTTGCCAAGAAAACGTAGTCATTTAAAGGTGCATTCTGGAATTTTTTTAATGGAGACTCCACCACCTGCTTGTTTCCACGGAGACGTGATTTATCTCAATAATAACACGGACCTTTCTTGTCTAATAGAATGGCGTGGGCAAGCTGATCTGCGTACAACATAATTATGCTGATAGATTGTACTTTTGGTTTGATGTTATGTTGTGTTGCCAGGTTTGTTGTGTTGCCAGGTCTGCTACGTCAAATTTGAAGCTAAATATAAAATCCATATTAGTATAAGTAGTAGTAAGTAGTATTCTAGTTGCATTTAGATTTTTGCATATTCTTGTAGCGTGCATTGACATGTACAAACTGTAAAGACGTGGATAAGAAAATGGGCTTTTGACATTTAAAGGTGCATTACGGAACTTTTCTAATGGAGAGTCCACCACCAGCTATAAGAATTAGGTGGTTACTTTAGACCAGTGCTTCTCAAATAGTGGGGCGGGCCCCCCTGGGGGGGCGCGTGTGACCCTGGGAAACATGCTTTTTTGCCGTACTGTACTAGAACTAAGTGTAATTGCACATCAACAGCAGTAGTTGGCAGTGGCGCTCTCATTGTTGCTCTGGGGCAGGGGTCAGCAACCTTAAATACTTAATATACAGAACAGACTCATCATCAGCAGAACATCCTCTGTCACAGAAAAACACGTATATTCTACTGAGTCGTGTCCTTTAGTCCGACAGAAGCTGACGCATCAGCGGCACAATGAGAGAGCGTTTTTTTCAGCGCTTTTAGTTTATGCAATGTAGTTTTAAGTTTCGTTTCTGTAAAACGTAAACAAATGTGCGCAAAGCTGCATTAAAAACACATTAATATTTGAGTCCTCAGTGCAAAGACAGAGTGTAGACTTTGTTGGAAGTTTTTCTTTTTTTGTTTTTAATGTTAAGAAAAGGATACGATGTTATGCAGAGGTGTACTAATAACAATTTTCTAGCAAATAATACTATATATAGTCGCGCGCAGGGAGGGGGGCGTGAAACTTTTTCTTCTTCTTAGGGGGGGCGTCACAAAAAATAATTGAGAAGCACTGCTTTAGACTAATTGAATAGTGTTGGCTAGTTAATCTGTCTACATTGTGGTTTTACTCATAGTTAGTAGTTCTGGCATAATGCGACGTTGCCAGGTTTTTAATTAAAAGTAAAATAGTTTGCATATTAGTAGTTCACATATTATAACAGAAGTACGCGTCACATATACAAATACAAACACCAACAACACTGCTTTTCAGGAAACTGTGTTGTAATTTAAAGATGCACTATGGAACCTTTCCAGTGGCTTGTCTCTATGGAGATGAGATTCTTTAGCCCGAAATGTTCAACAGTATGGCATTAAACTTCATCAATTTTGGATGTATTCAACTGCATATTTATAGTATTTATTGAGGAAAATACCTTAAGCGTGCATTTTTACTGTGTGTGCGAGCTTGCTTTTCCACAGATCTAACCCTCATGGATTTCATAGTGTAACATGTACATAAAGTTGTGTCTGGGTTTTTGATTGACTTTTTAATTTCCGTGTGATCCCTCAGTTGTTTAGGTCATACAAAATGTTATTACTAATAAACAGATGACAGAATGGCTTGGTGCTGTCATCTGTTTATTAGTAATACACTTCTATACAGGTCAGATCCGTGAAGAGGCGAGCCTGTTCGTATTAAGAATGAAAAATATTCCAGGTGAAGCAATAAAAGCAGTTTTAGAAATGCACTTTTGCAGTGATTTAGCTCTTTCTTTCTTCTACACCAGATGCATTTTCATGTCCGCTGCTACTGTAATTCTTTTTTTTATTTTTTAAATGAAGCAAATAGTACAACACAACACAAGTGTCTGGATAAACTAGTCCATGGATACAGTGCAGTCATGTCGTTGTACATTCTGAGCCAGGAGGACGCTTACATAACACAACACTAACTCTGCATACTCGTACAAAATATGTCAGAAATAGTCACAAATACTGATTTTAAGAAAAAACAAGACCAACTATATTGTCGTAACAGTTAAATGTATCATGTCGACCCAAGACACCGCACAATTTTTACTTCTATTATTTGAGAAATTCACCCAAATATATATTGTTTGTGTCCTCCATGTCCCGGTTTATTGTAACTCAGCTTGCTTTTATTTTAAATGACAATAGCAAGAGTGCACGAAATACCTACAGTATATTTTGTGAATTTTGTTGAAGTACACCAACTAAATAAAAAAAAAATCAGTTGTACAGTTTATATTGCATCATTTTGTTCAATTTGTGCTTGAGGTACTATTCTCAGCGTTTAGTAGTGAGGACAAAAATTGTGCAAAGTAAGACTACTGCTACTTCTATTTACTTTTACTCAAGCAGGAGTACAAAGTCGTGGTCCAAGAAATGACTCAAGTAAAAGAAAAAAGTAACATAATATTGTCAACACACAAAGCTTTTGTCACTTGACTAAGAGTACTAATAAACTGTACAATATAAGAGTACTGGTACGTTGTACAATATATGACTCAGATAGGAGTAAAAAGTGTGGTGTCCGAAAACTACGCCAAGAAGTACATATAAAAACATACAGTATATTTGAAAAACGTAATTACTACACACCCCTGACTATTCGGCTCATAATGTTATGGTTGATGAATTTTAATATTCTTTAAATACTACTACTTTTGTCCTCTATAAGTTCATCTAAGTGATATATTTGCTTTTTCAGCCCTGTTCTTTTTACTGTAGTGTCTGAGCTGTCAATCAAATCCAGTGTGGGCGGATCACTGTACACAATAATATTCAATGCGATAAACAGAGTACACTACTGCAGTGTTACTAGACTGACACATTCTGAGGTTTAAAAAAAAAAAAACTGTTGAAAATCTAACTTACTCTATTAATAAGTCATAGCGAAGGTTTTTAAGTGTGGTTGGTGGTCAGAGTAGTAGTATTAGTATCGCCTGTATACTAATAGTGGTAGTAGTATCAGAAGTACTGTCAGCCTTATAGTAGTAATAGTAATAGTAGTTGTTGTTATAGCGATATACGGCTCTGGAAAAAAATAAGAGACCACTGCAAAATGATCAGTTTTTCTGATTTTACTACTTATAGGTATGTGTTTGGGCAAAAGGAATATTTTTGTTTGAGTCTGTAAACTACTGACAACATTTCCCCCATATTCCAAATAAAAATATCATCGTTTAGAGCATTTATTTGCAGAAAATGACAAATGGTCAAAATAACAAAAAAGATACATGTTTTCAGACCTCAAACAATACAAAGAAACAAGATCAAATTCATTTTAAAACAACATAATACTAATGTTTACACTTAAGAAGAGTTCAGAAATCAATATTTGGTGCAATAACCCTTATTTTTAATCACAGCTTTCATGCATCTTGGCATGCTCTCCACAAGTCTTTCACATTGTTCTTGGGTGACTTTATTCCACTCCTGGTGCAAGAACTGAAGTAGCTCAGCGTTGGGTTTGTGTTGGAATTCAACAGACGCTGGAATGAAATGGCTGTAATACATGTAGAGATGCTGATTTCAAGCTGTAGTTGTAGTAGTGATGTATATTTGATGCTAAGTCTGTACTGATAGTAGAAGTGGTAGTACTATGCAGTATTGTTGGGATAATATTGGTATTGGATAACAATATGACAGTTTATATGTTAAAAATTCTAGAAATTAATACTTCCGATTACAGACACTTTTTTTGTTGCATTAATCAAGTATATTTCCTATGTTTTTTTTTGTTTTGTTTCTTTTTACAGAACGATATCCACCTCAACCCCTCTACTTCCTCCTTAGATGAGAGACGCCCGCTTCAAAAAATCCAGAATTTCAGGTGAGACATTTTAGTAAATTTCAATTTCAATTTAGTCCGTCTTCCCAAGTCCCAGTGCTGCTGCTGTATTCACGCTCCAGGCTTTTCCTAAGAACGGGAGAGCGGAGAGAGAGAAAGAGGGGATGGAGAGAGGGAGGGGTGGAGAATATGCAAATGAGGCACAGAGGAGGAAGCGGAGAGGGAGAGGAGGGGGAGGGGCAAGGTGGTCTCAGAAACACAGTATTCAGACAGATCATATAAGGAATGGCAGCGGTGTCGTGGGTATGAAGTATTTGGGCAAATACTGGGCAGGTTGACGGAAGTGTCTTGCTCAAGGGTCAAACGAGAGCGCACATGTGGGCAGGCTTGTAACTCTCGACCATGCAGTCCATCACCGAAAAGTTTACTCGTAACTACAGGGTGAATGAAACCCTAAAGGTGCATTGCGTAACTTTTCAGGTGAGACTCCAGCGCCTGGTTGTTTCCATGGAGATACACTGGAATGAACCACAGTATGGCATTAAACGTGCATATTATAACTTCTGTATATGTGCGTTTTTTTTCTTCTTCTATAAAACACTGAAAAACACTTCTCCACAAATCAGATCTCGCACTTGTTTCCATGGAAATTGATAAGATTGATACTGGGAACATTTTAAGGCCAAGCAACAACATCACCATGGTGATGGACCCTCCACCTGAAAAGTTACACAGTGCAACTTTAACTATTTTATAACTGTAATTAATTAGAACGAAAATCCAGTAGAGTTCTCTGTTCGCAGATGCACTAGAACTTGTTTTTCACAATCTAAACAGTCCATGTTTTGCTGGAATGTACCACAGTATGGCATTAAACCTGCGTATTATAACTACTGTATATGTGGTTTTTTTTGTTTTTTTTTTTACAATAAAACACTGAAAAACACTTCTCCACAAATCAGACCTGGCGCTTGTTTCCATGGAAATTGATAAGATTGATACTGGGAACATTTTCAGGCCAAGCAACAACATCTCCATGGCGACGGACCCTCCACCTGGAAAGTTACACAGTACAACTTTAGCTATTGTATAACTATAATTAATTATAACGAAAATCCAGTTGAGTTCTCTGTTTGCAAATGCACTGCAGCTTATTTTTCACAATCTAAATAGTCCATGTTTTCGATAAATAGGCTGAAGTACGTCCATCGTCTTTATTTTGGTTCATTTCACCGTTGGATTCTGCCAGAGATGTCACGTTAACAGCAGAAAAAGGAAACAAAATGCAGGAATGCACTTGCAAAGTTGTTTCGTTAAAACTTCAACAAAAATGAGAGGAAAAAGAAAACGCACAAATCCAAACAAAAATTATACAGGTTAAGAATAATAAAATAACACAGAAATTAACACCCTGACAAGAGAAATACTACAATTTCAACAGAGTTACAAATACTACAAAGTATATGTGTTGTCTTACTACTACAAGGCCATAGTTTTGGTCATCACCTCAGAAATACTAGTACATGCTCACTGACAAAGTGAGAAAATCCTTTCCACTAAATCATGATATATGTAAATATAAAAGTACTCAATTTTGTTACGTCAGTAAAAGTACAGATACAAAAGGCAGAAAGTTACTCAAGGAAAATTAAAAGTAGCACATGAAAAAGTCTATTTCTAAACAGAAGTAAGTATTTTGCAAAGATTTTTAGAACAATAAATGATGAAATGTGGTGATTTTGGAAAAGAGTGTAGCAGATTTTAACTGATTCAAATGATTTCTTCATTTTTCTAGTCGCTTTTGTGTATTTAATTTGCTCAAACACCTCAAACTAAATGTGCTAAAAACATAACATTTCCGCCATTCCAGCAGGTCAAGAAAAGTACTTTTTACTTTTCAGCCCAGATCTAAAATGAAGAAGTGACTTTATTGATCTCACACTGGAGAAATTCTTCTCTGCATTTTAACCCATCCTATATACAGTATATATACATATATTAGGAGCAGTGGGCAGCACACACATTAGGGCGCCCGGGGACCATCTCCATGATCTTCTTGCTTCGGTTTGGTCAGGACCTAAGCTGGAGGTACCTATGGTGCATGTTTTGGGTTGATGGGGGAAACCGGAGTGCCCGGAGGAAACCCATCCAGACACGGGGAGAAACATGCAAACTCCACACAGAACACACACAGAACACACACAGAAAGGCCTGGGCGACCCGGGGATCGAACCCGGAACCTTCTTGCTGTGAAGCAAGAGCGCTAACCACTCAGCTACCGTGCCGCCATGTAGTTGAGTAGAAAGTACAGATGTACTGAGTAGAAAATGTAGAAAAATGTAGTTGAGTAGAAAGTACAGATACCTGCTCTCAAAGTGAAGTAAAAGTAAAAAGTATCCACTGTAAAACTTACTTAAGGAAGTACAGGTACATAAAATTTGTATTAAAGTATTGTACTTTTACTTTTGTACTTTGTTCCCTTCCACCACTGTGTAAAAGTAATGTACATGCTCCTCCTCCTCCGCATTGTTTTTCTGGATTTGTGACAGTTTTGACTTTTATTATATGAAAATTTTGTTAAATGCAATTGTAGGCATAAATAAACAGTCGAGAAATGTAACAAAGTAAAAGTATTGTAGTACTTTACATTTATTGCATTTACTGACTACATTTGACATACATTTCATACATTTCATACCATTACTACACTTTTATTAACTCCAAATTGCAACCCCAAAACTCATCTTTCTTATTTTCCACAAAGATCTGAGCTATACCTTCACCGCAAAACAAACAAAAATCTATCCAAGTTAAGATTACGTGAGTTAAAGGTCCCATGACATGGTACTTCTTGATGCTTTTATATGGCTCCTTAATGGTTCCCTAATACTGTAAATGAATCCTTCTTCAAAATCAAGACTCACTGCATGAGATATGACTCTGACAGTCTTCATGAGGCTAGATATGTGTCTAAAATGCTTTATTCTGGGTGTTGCTGCTTCAGTGCAAATGAGAAGGACAGAGAGATTGGCTAAGGAGCGGGGGGGGGGGCGGGTTTCTCCCGCTGGAAGCGCAGCTCTGCACCGCTGTCTGCTCGCTTCCGTGTTTAACACAGGAAGACAGATGGGAGACTTTGCAATGAAAAAAAGCATATTTACACAGAAAATAAAATTAAACCACTGGTATTTCAGAGGTCCAGAGGGTCGGGTAAGGGACTTGCGAGCCTAGAAACACTCGGACGTGCCTCCAGGCAAATAAAAACGCATTTCGCATTGTAGCGCATTCACAGTCCAAACTCTATGGGCGGGATATACAGGGACGCTGAGCGGAGACAGAGGGAGGGGCTGGAGCTGCATTTGCCGATCTGACGTCAAAAAGGTGCCTTGTCTGAACTCGCCCGTTTGAACACTGGTTTTGTGTAACGCAGAAAAGGACCACAAATGCTCAGTTTAGACATTTCGCAACTTTTAGCCATGGGGGGGGGGGGGGGGCTAAACAGGGTAGGGGAGCTCACATTAACGTTCAAAAACCTCAGAAAGTGAAAATTTCATGCCATGGGACCTTTAAGAAAGTTTAATCACGGTTTGAGTACATTTCAATAAAGTAGAACGATCTACCAATGGAACAAGACGTTTTGTATTAAAATACAAAAATACATCTTGTTAGATTTAAGAGAAGAAAAACAACAGCTTATAAGAAACAAATTTATGTCGCTTAAATTAAGAAAAACACACTTTTCAAGTTGAATCTACTCAAATAAAGTCAAATGTAAAAGTGCATATATTTTCCAAAGTGAGTGAGTATAATAGTAGTATTCAGGGACATATTACTGCATACATCCAGTCTTCTTCTTCTTACAGTAGCAGCAGTAGTATTTGCAGTATTTTCCATCTTCTTTCCTCTGGTGATTAAAGATGAACTCATAATCCTCACTACTATAAGACACTTTTGTCACAGACGTGGAGTTTCAAATCTGCTCCTTTGATCACAGCACCATTTCAAATTGTCACTTTTAGCTGGAGAAATTTTTCAGTCTTTTTTTTCTTTTTTTCTTGTTTTTTGGTAATATGATGAAAGATTTTCATTTTTGTTACCTGTGAATGTGTGATGATCTGGAATTTCATCAATTTGTTGTTGTTTTTTTTCTCCACAGATTTGAAAATTCAGAAGATGTGGCTATGCAAAGGTAATAATTTTGGTAAAACATTTGTTTTTATATCGATAAAAATTCAAAAATTGTAACTGAATATTTGGTCAGTAATTGTATTTTTTCTGAATATATTATACAAATGTAAAACTCAACAATTTGGAATTATAAGGGGTAGTTGTTTATAGAGTATAAACTGTATGGAATTTCTCTTGTGTTGGGTCTGCCACCTGCTTGTCTCCATGGAGATGTTCCTTGTCTGAAAAGTTCCACAGTATGTCATTAAACATACAATAAGAAAGCATATTTTTTCAAGTTATTTTTTTTTTTTAGCAATATAAACACACATAACTGAAAGATAGATAGGTTTAATGCCATATTGTGGAACATTCCAGCCAAAGCAATCACATCTCAGAAATCCTTCAGAAAAGTTACATAGTGCACCTTTAATTTATATATTGTAATATCTTTGTCATGTTTATACATAAATTGTTTTACCAAATGTATACAATTGAATGGTTTATCAACATATATTTTGATTAAAAGTTCATCTGATTTTTTTTCATTTTTAACAATAAAATTCAGAATATTTCAAAATTTCAAAAAAGTGTTGATCATTTTTACATTTTTACATGTACATTCAACATTTTGTATCTGCTGATCTTGCCTTAAAATAATCCGTATTTATCAGTGTTTGAGCTGAAATCATGTCGCTTTCTCTGGTCGCCGCGGTGACAGAGGCAGGCTGCTTGTTGTCAGGTAGAGTTTGCCCAGAGGAGCTGAGAGCAGGAACCCCACAGAGTGACTAAAATACCTCCGCCCAAAAGAGACAGAGAAAAGCGAGGAGAGATGAACAGATACGTGGTAGATTATTCCATACACAAGTCCCTCAAGTCCTCTTTTTACATCAGATGCCCTTCCACAGACCCCCCAAAAAATGAATGAATGCAATAGTCTCATATAGTACGTCAAATTGCTTTTCAGTAAGCTATTCCTGTTGCCATTTTTTAAAATGTATTCTTTTATTTAATAGGGACAGTGCATATTAATGAACATCTACAACATTGTAGTGTAAATATGACAGATTATTGCAAAAATGCAAATTTCTGTGTTTAGTTCCTGGGCAGGTGACACCACAGCAAAAACAACAAAAACAAAGAGTGACAATAGCAGCAACATTAAAACATTAAAACATTAAAAGTGTCCACAAGTCTCCTTTCCTTTAGCCACTGTTTCAAGTGTGATCTGAAAGTGGTCAGTGTTTGAGTCTCTTTTACTGATGATGGGAGAGAGTTCCAGAACTTAGTGCCTCTGACTGAGAGACACTTTGTCTGAATGTAGAGCGTCTGTGTGGGACCTCACAGTTCCCCTGGGGTCTGTGTGGAACCTCACAGTTCCCTCAGGCCATGGCCCTGGTTCCCATCCCACTGACTGAGTTTTTGTTTTAATAAAATCCTTTAACGGAGGGGGAGCGAAACTTTATATATAAAACATCCATATTTAAAATGAACAAAATTATTAAAATTAAGCAAATTGTACTTGTCTAAAACAGTGCAGTGGTGAACTGAAAATGGTTTCTTGTCCAGTATTTTCACAGCTTTTTAAAAAAGTGATTCAACTAGTTTGAGTGTTGTGCTAGCAGCAAGTGACCATGTGGTTCTGCAGTGTAAAAACATTGGTGCTACATATATCTGCCTTTGGGTTGTCAGCAGTATAGGAAATCAGATACTAATCGATACTAAAAGTAGTATCGAAACTAAATACTAATTTGTGCAGATATCGATACTAAAAAAGTCACATTCACAGGACAGAAATAAACCTTTCCTGAATAGTCTAAATGGTCTTCTATCTGTGAAGGATACACAGATATAAGACCACATGGTAATATAAAGAAAGTACAATGATTTAATGTTGAAAATCACATTCTGTTGTCTAAAGAAAAGTGTTTTTATTATGATCATGATATCAGAATCGGTATTGAGTATCAAGTTTATTCTGTGATATCGAAATGATTTGAAATAAACTAATCTGCCAGAAATATTACATTACATTGTGTCCATTGGCAAGACACTTCAGCTGCTACACAAGACTTTGTGCTGTTATTATTATGCACCATGTTTCAGGCAATCTGGCTGAAGTGTCTTGCCCAAGAGCACAACAACAAAGCTGGGACTCAACCACCAACCTTTGGACATGCACGTCTCACGTTCTATAAGCCACTATACCGCCCGAATGGAAATCGAACAGGCAACCCTTTGGTAGTTTGTTCACATGTAAAAACTATTACTACAACTCTGTGAATGGTGAATTTTGTACTACTACTACTACTACTACTACTACTACTACTACTACTACTACTACTACTACTACTGTCTCAATCTTCCACTCAATGCTCCAGCCATTGACGTCTGCGATTGTTCGGTGCCGGGGAATGGCGTGAATCGATTGGCCGATCATGAGGAGGAAGTCCCGGCGGCCCCTGTCTAACTAACAGTCATCAGACGTACGGGACCCGGCCACTGACCCCGCCGCCTGCCAATGATCCTGCCCTCTTACGTCGACTTCACTGACCCACGGCGGAGAGAGGAAACATTGACCCGGGATCAGACACCACGGCTGAACAGCAGTAGGAGGAGGAATGCATGGATGACTAAAATGATTACGTTTTGTTTTGTTGATATCATAAAAATAAATCTGAATTTGAAGTAACCCGTATTTTAAGCCCTGTACGTGATTTTTCCCATGTATTCGCGACCCCAGTGCAGATATATTGTACAAGCAACCAAGAAGTGTTTGTGAGCATGCTAGTTGTTGTTCGTGATATCATAACGGCAAATATAATATTGGTTGACAACATTTTCCTGTGAGCATTCCACCACATTACAGTTGCCATGGAATATTCCGCAGTATGGCATTAAAACTTTCACAAAGACAAGCAGATGACGCCACCAGGCCAAGTTACAGATCGGATCTGTGGAGATACAAGGTACTCTGAACAATAGAAACTGATGATTGAAACAGTAATTCAATAAGATCAGTTTCCATACTGAGGAACATTCATGTATCATTTTTATCTATTTTTAAAATTTTACATTCCATACCATTACTACACTTTTATTAACTCCAAACAGATCGTGAGCTAAGTGTGTAGTGTGTCCTGGCAGTGGTTCAGGTCCACAAACGCACCACGCTGCCTTCAGGAAGCGCCACATAAACCTGTGTGTGTTCTGAACAAACAGGCCTCTGTTAAAGCACTGCACTGGGGCAGCGTTAGTATGAGGAAATACATGACCACATTATTAGGTACGCCTGGTTGTTGGTTCTAAGCCCTGATAAATAAATATGACTACAGTACTTACTAACTTGGGCCTTGGCTCCTTGGGCAAGACCCTTCACGGTACTGCCCCCCGGGCACTGAAAAAGATGGCTGCTCACTGCTCCTGAAAAGGATGGGTCAAATGCAGAAGTCAAATTTCTCCCGTGTGTCACTGTGTGTCATTGTGTGTGAGACCAATAAAGGCTTAAAGGCAAATTAACGTTTTTTTTTACTATCTGAGCCTTCTTTCGGCAATAAAACAAGTAGTTTTACTCACCCATAGCATTTTTCTGTCAATTGGAGCAGTATCGCAGAACTTATGTTGAGCCGTTCTGTTCTAGTAATGATCCCGTATCCGTTAACATGGTGCTCGTATCATTTGCTCGGGGCATTACTTTGCGGTGTCCAAATAACACAAACTTTAGCACTTTTCAAATCATAGAAGCCCGATGTCTTAATGAAAGATTTCGTTTGAAGCAAAAGTGGCCTGTAATCCGAGATTTAGCCATAGTTTCGAGTAGATGAGGACGCCAGTGCGCATGCGCGGACTGCTCCTGGGACCCAAACATGAAACGCAAAGCTGAAAACTATGGATAAATCTCGGATTACAGGCCACTTTTGCTTCAAACGAAATCTTACATTAAGACATCGGGCTTCTATGATTTGAAAAGTGCTAAAGTTTGTGTTATTTGGACACCGCAAAGTAATGCCCCGAATACAAATGCTAACGGATACGCTACAACATAACTTTCTTCAAACAGCTCCAAATGACACGAACGTGATATGGGTGAGTCAAACGACTTGTTTTATTACCGAAAGAAGGCTCAGATTGTAAAATAACGTTACTTTTCCTTTAATATTAATCTTAATCTAACTACTTACAAATGAGCCTCACATGAGTCTCTAATTTGGGTTGCTTGTTTTCAGCGATAAAATCCAGTTGTTTTAAACCTAAAATGCCTCTCTCTGAGCTGAATGGTCTCTACCTAAACCCCAGCCAGTAATGAATCAGTGCTAGTGCAGCCTCTGCAGCTCAGGGAGGGAATTCTAGAGGTTCTGAACTTTAACATGAGGCCTGTCCATAAACTGAGAATGAGACAAACTTGGATGTGTCCTCTATGCAGGAGTTAAGTTAAATTACAGATACTCTATTTGGACAGAACACTTGCAAGATATATAAAAATGAAAATAATGACCGAAAGGACAAGATTGCAGATACAAGAGGTTAAAATGAGTTTCCTCTGCAGAGATAGGGTGAGGAGCCAAGTTACAGGGGAGAAGGTCGGAGAAGAGCCGCTGCTCCTTCACATCAAGAGGAGCAGCTGAGGTGGCTCGGGCATCTGTTCCAGATGCCTCCTACACACCTCCCTCGGGAGGTGTTCTGGGCACGTCCCACTGGGAGGAGGCCCCGGGGAAGACCCAGGACACGCTGGAGGGACTATATGTCCCGGCTGGCCTTGGAACACCTTGGGGTCTCCCCCGGAGGAGCTGGACGAAGTGTCCGGGGTGAAGGAAGTCTGGGAGTCCCTGCTTAGACTGTTGCCCCTGCGACCCGGCCCGGGATAAGCAGAAGAAAATTGATGGATGGATGGATAAAAATGAAAAACAAAAAAAACAAAAACAAACACAAAAAAAACCCACCAACAATATTAACAATAATATTTTTTTTAGTTTGTGAAGAACATTGCCATAGTTACAACACATTTATTTAAACTGAGACTAAACACCTAAACTCCGCCCTCAACCACATTTCAAATAGAGCTGCAAAACTGGAATGTTCCTCATTTATCATGGTAGCACAACACACAAAAAACGTTTTTAAATAGTCTAAAACTTCAAGACAAAAATACAAAATGGATTTAAGCAACACATTTTGAGGAGTGATCGCAGAACCTGGAGGACTAAAGGGGAGAGTGAAGAAGAAGAAGAAGAGGGGCAGAGCCTGGACATATAAAGAACAGTGTGATTGGTCTAACAGGTGAGCACCCTTCAAACTCCGCCCCTGCCGCCAGGTGTTTGCGTCTGAAACACCTGGCTGCAAATATGGCCAAAATATGTAATGTCACCAACTACATGAAATCACAGAGGTGACTGAAGGCAGCACACACTTAGATTTAGGCGTTTTTGCAAAGAAAGCCTCAAATGTACCTAGTTTGAACTAAAGCTGATAAAGAAAAAACCAGGAACCACATTCTTATAGTCGATCAGTGAAAACGTTGTCATTTCTAACATTTGTGGTGATTTAGAATTATATTTTTACTTTTGTTTAGTTATTTGTTTGTTCAAATGTCCAAAAATATCCCATAATACCTTTTTTCCCCTGTCCTTTTGATGAGAGGAAGTGTGGTTGGTGTTTTTGAAGAATCCTGGTGAAGTGGTGATGCGCTGACCGACTCAAAGGGAACAACTGTCAGAGACGGAGGAGAGGATTCAGGGAAAGGAAAGAATGAAAAAAGAAAAAAAGGAAAAATGTGCCAAGAGCGTGTGATCAGGAGAGAGAGAGAGAGAGAGAGAGAGAGGGTGAGAGAGAAGGGGTATGAAGCATAGAGAGAGAAGAGAGCAGAGAGGGAAAGAAAATGATCAAGGAAGGAGAGAGTAAGAGAATAGACGAAAGAAGGAAAATGAGAAAAAGAAAGATGTCAAGATGGAGGTATAAGGAGAAGCGAGAGAGACAGAGAGGAGTAAAGTAAAGATAGGCAAGGGAAAGAAAAGGGAGAAAGAGGGAAGGGAGAGTAAAGGTAGAGAGAAAGAAAGAGACAGAAAGAGAAAGAGGCATAGGGAAAAAGAGAGCAAAAGAGTAAAAGAGAGTAGAGCCTTTGAGTGATGGAGTGAGAGAAGGGGAAATAGACTCACCCGTGCAGCAAGTGTGGAGAGATAACCACCTCAACAGTTTCTACAGTTAAGGAGGAATACTTCAGATAGTACTTCAAAAATAGACAGAAAGAAGTACACAAGAGACCAGAAGTACCTTAAAAAGACCAATACATTATTTATTCATTCATAGTCATTATTTTAAAATAAAAGAAACGAAAATAATTAACTTTTTGACTAAAAAGTGTACTGGAAAAAAAAAAAAGGTTAGGTTGAAAGATGACGGTTTAGGAGCCCAAGATGTTGCACCCCTGCACTCTCTTCTACCCCCCGGACGGTCCTTCTGTCCTGGTGAAGAGCCGCATGGGACACCGAAAGGAGCAGTGACGCGCTAACTGCTAACTGCTAACAGCTAACGGGGACATCACGCCCGGTGCCAGTTCGGAGTGGCGCTCACAACTTCAGCCGGAGTGACAGCGCCGACACCCTCACCACGAAATGGCCCCCGCAAAGCACCAACCACATTCACCGCTGACATGGACACTCGCTAAAATGAGAATCCAACATTTAGAAAAGACACATTTTCTCACAATTTTTTGGTTGTTGACAAGTCTGATTCTATGTGGGCTGAGTGTCCTACGGGTGCTTCGTTGGTCCCAGTGAGCGAAGAGTAAGTTAATGCTACGTACTCCTCAATATGAACTTGCTCTGGGTTGCAGTTGCATCTAAGGATGGGTCAAATGCAGAGGACACATTTCACAACAGGGGCAAAAAAGTGTTCCTAAACTTAACCTGAAGTAAACTTTAAAGGTACATGATGTAACTTTTCTAGAGAAGAAGAAGAAGAAGAAGAATACATGCTTTATTCATCCCCGTAGGGAAATTATTTCTCTGCATTTGACCCATCCTTCAGGAGCAGTGGGCAGCTCGTCTTTCAGGCGCCCAGGGACCCATCTCTCTGATCTTATTGCTCAGCTTGGTCAGGACCTAAGCTGGAGGATTTTACCTGGAGCATGTTTTGGGTTAGGTTGATGAGGGAAACCAGAGTGCCCAGAGGAAACCCACCCAGACACGAGGAGAACATGCAAACTCCACACAGAAAGGCTCGGGCGACCTGGGGATCGAACCCAGACCATGCATGCAAACTCCACACAGAACACACACAGAAAGGCCTGGGGGACCCAGGGATCGAACCGGAACCTTCTTGCTGTGAAGCATGAACGCTAGCCACTCAGCCACCGTGCCGAAGAAGGGTTTGTTTGTCTCCATGGAGATTTGCGCAACCGGAAATGTTCAAGTTTGTCTCAGATTTGACATTTGATCCATGACTATTTTTTATGATTCAAAAACACGCATTCTTACTGTGAGTGCCTCGCCACAGATCTGGCTGGCAACTTGGCCTGGTGGTGTGACCTGCTTGTCTCCTTGACGATAGATATGTTTAATGCCATGAAACATCAAAATTTACACAATAATATCTCAGTTGAGACCTTTGACCTTTGAAGTAGCGGGGGTGGGAGTAGCAGTAATAGCAGCAGCAGCAGCAGCAGCAGCAGCACAGTAGTATCAGTAGTAGTTGAAGTACAAGTAGTAGTAGCAGGAGCAGTAGTAGTAGAAGCAGTAGTAAGCAAGGCATAGGAACATTCCCGATGATACACTTGTCAACGAGGTGAGGAGAGAGAAGACGAGGAGGGAGGGAATAGGAAGCAGCACTCCCTCCTCACGGGGGAGCGGCCCGGGCAGATTGCATGTGATATAGGCTCTTTGATGGTCGCAGGGAGCAGGTTTTTTTCCCATCATGCTTTGCGGCGGCGGCGAAGTGAACCGGAGCAGGCACAGGTGTGGTGCTAGCTCCAATTTAGCTCAAACGCAGCGGCTAGGAGGGCCTGTCACGGCGATGTGAGGAGAAGAAGGGAGGGGGTACTTCAAATCTGAACTCAGCTACTCCTACTGCAATATGGTACTATGTTAACTTCAGTGGCATTTTTCCAAATATTTGGGCAAAATGTGTCCCAGTCAGATATACAGTATATACAGTATACGGAAAGCAGCTTGTGAGGACAAAGTATGTCCGTTACTGTTTGCATCTAATTATAAAGTCATCCAAGGATCAGGAAGTGCACTGTTAGCCTGTTAGATATTGTTAGCATGACTGTGAGGCTCTCTGCAAACTGTTTAAAAATGAACTAGTTCTGTTTTTCATGCTTTTAAGACAGTAAACCGTAGTAAAATGCTTTATTTGTAATAGATACAATGGACAGGCAGCTTTGGCGCATTCATGCACCAACCTGAAAGTCTGCAGTTCAGTGAATCCCGGCTACGACTGTTGCATACTGAAAAAAACTCAAATCAAACCAAAATGGCTGTTTTGAAACATCTACACAGATTCGTTTTTGCAGCTTGTTGAGTCCAGTTGTACCTGTGAGTGCGATCGTCACTTTAAAACCATGCTACATTATTGTTTTAGCATCATTGTCCACGCGACACCTCCCTCTGTTCCAGCGTGCAGAGGTGGAGGACGTAAACACCGGGTGAGCTGCACAGGCTGTGGGCTCTGTCTGGCACTGTGGATCACACCATAAGAGTGGGAGGACATCAAAACACTGCAGTTTGGTAACAACTATTCAAGTGTCCAACACCTACTAAGGTTCTGGGAGACTTTATTGTCCTCTGCATTTGACCCATCCTGGGGGTCAAGCAGGACCCATCGCCAGATCTGATCTAACTTGGCTCACTCCAGACGTGATATGTGTGTCAGTGTGTATTGAGTTCTACACATATATTTGGAGTGGCTCTCACTGAAAGCGATTGGGAAAAGGCAGAAAGTCACGACGACTGTTTGAACCTGATGGTCAAAGAAGCGTCACAACAGCTTCTGTTACATCCAGTTGAAAGAAAAGCACAGATATCTTCCCTGTCCACAAATGCACAGTACTTACCTTCATTTTCACAAACTAAACAGTCTGTATTTTCCCTAAGATAGACTGAAGCACATCTGTCGGCGTTGCCATGTTTGTTCTGGTTCGCTTAGGCGATTAGCTTCTGCACAAACCTCAGTGCTGCTTTGCGACTGGTCTTGTGAGTCTGTGAACTCACAAACATCTCGAGAATCCATCTTACTGTGCAAGGATAGATCTGAGCCAATATAGATCTTGGTCAGTACCAAGCTTGTGGATTTTGCCTACCTGAGTACCAAAAGAAGGCTCACCCAGTACATGCAAACTCCACACAGAAAGCCCCCATGTCGCCCAGGAGTCGAACCTAGGACCGTCTTGCTGTGAGCTAGTGTAAGGACCGCCCTGGAGATGTTATCTTTTTCCTGAATTGTTCCACAGTATGACATAAAACATATCAATACAGGATACTAACATATTACATTGTGATATTAGTAAATGTTTTATTTTTTTATTTTATTGATGCTAATTATACATTTGTAATACCACTGTTACCTCACACAGACTTCAAATTTGACGATAGAACTGAATATTCTTCGTACAATTGTCAATTGTCAATTGATTGTCAATAATCAGAAAACTTAAAAGGACTCTATGTTTCTCCTCATCTGTTATTACTGTTGTATCAATCTATCATCCAATCTATTCTGTTGTATTGTTCTACCTGCTTTTTCAATATGCTCACTGTTAAAAACCGGACTAAACTCACAAAAGTACACTGCCTGACAAACGTATTAGGACGATTGTGTATTTCTGAACTTTCATAATGATAACAAGACATATTGGTAATGACAACAAATCAGTTTATTGATATATTAAAGCAAATCTCACCATGTGTAAAGGCATATTATTGCAAAAATGTAACAATATCAAGTTAAATAGATTTTTCATCAAAATAACCACCTTTGGCCTTAATCACAGTTTTACAAATTCAAGGCATTCTGTCCAACAATTTTACAAGATATCCATCCTCTATAGTTTTCCACTTATCCTGAAGACATTTCCACAGGTGTTTAACGTTAGTCGGATTCCTGTAGCGCATTTTAATATCCAAATAATCCCACACTTTTTCGATGGGTGACAGGTCAGGAGACTGGGGCGGCCATGTCATAACCTGCAGTTGATGACGCTGTTCACACATCTCTAAATGACCCTTACACAGTTTGGACGAGTGCTTTGGGTCATTATCTTGTTGGAACCAGAAGTTTAGTCCAGAGTTCAGAAATACACAATCGTCGTAATACTTTTGTCAGGCAGTGTAACTCATACAGCTGCTAAAATCATAGGACTCCCCACACCCAACCTTGCAGATCTCAACGACAGGGCTATTGGACGCATTGCACTTTCAATAGGACAGGACCCTACTCATCCACTACAGACGCACCTCACCCCTCTACCCTCAGGACGGAGGTACAGGACACTAAGGTGCAGGAGGGCCCGCTTTGGCAGAAGCCTGACCGTCTCAGCCGTCACATTTTTGAACAACAGGCCCCGCTGAGTGTGCTGTAACGCTTATTGTAATGTGTTTGTGTTTATTGTGTTGTTGCTGTGTGTGTCAAACAGGCTCTGTGTGCGTGAAAATGAATTTCCCTTTGGGGACAATGAAGTCTAAGTCTAAACAACATAAGAACAAAACTTCACATGATTTTATAGATATAGACAGTACAGATTTCAAACAAAGCAATTCTTTCTCATTTCCCATCATTAACCTTTGTATACCAGAGCTCAGTCACTCGTAGTTGTGTCTTTTGGCCTGCTAACAACTCCTAAAAAAACCCCACAATTATTACGAGTTTGACAGTTAGCTCCTTCTTCGAGAGCTAGTATTTAAAGGCGTGTTGTTTTTGCCTCAAGCTACAGCTAGAGACGGAGAGAGAAGGAGGGAGAGAAGGAGGGAGAGCAGCAGCGGAGAAAGAGAGAAAACATGCAAGCCCACTGTTCCCAAAGACAGTACAGTGTTCAAAAGCATGCGCTGCTAAGTGTGGGTGATTCTGCTGTTTTGCTTAAGAAATATATGCCTTATGTATACAGAAGTACATTTTACATTCATTTTTCACATAGAATTTGCCAAAAAATATAATATCACGCGAAGGCGAACCAGCTACCCGCTAACTCATATCCATAATGTGGTTGTTTTAAGTCCCAAAAGCGCAAGATTCAGCAAAACTTCAACTTTGCATAAAATGATCAGTCAGTCAGTCAGCTGTGCACACGGTGGCTAAGTGATGAGTTTAAAGTAGATCTATTAGCAAAATGGACTCTATAGTTGTTTCTCCTCATAATTTACTCATTCGAAATTGTATTTGGAGTGATTGTCCATGTTTCAGTAATCTTTAATCACTTATTTTCAAGACGCCATATTGCTGATCACAGGCATATGCCCACTGCTCTCTGCTGGCTTCATTCTTCAATTTTACTCTCTTAGATGGTGATACACATATTCGACAGCGTTGGGTAGTCGTTTTGATACAAATGAAAACAAAATCTGCTACTCACGAGTGTGATCTGCAACTATGCATCGTAGGTGCTGACAACTTCACAGTTCTTACGTTGAACTAGTTTCTTTTATGAACGTAAAGATCGACGGGTGCCATAGATGATAACTAAGCTAAGACAAGGTGGACCAGGGGAACTTGAAGAGCTGTTAAAGACGATGAACCTCATTTCCACTGTCTTCAAAACATGAAAAACAGAACTACAGTGGTACCTCACCTTACGAAATTAATTCGTTCCAGAAGTGGTTTCGTAACGTGAATTTTTCATAAATTGAGTAGCTATTTCAATGGAAAAAGCCTGATTCGTTCCAAGTTTTTTTTAATAGTGTAACTTTAGAGACAGAGGAGGGTGCTCGCATCCCCGCGCCGGGTCATGCTGCGCTATCACACACGTGTCCGCGTGCAGTCTTCTCCCCCCTACCCCTTCCCCCCACACTTCACTATTAATACATTTTGTTGAAAATCTATGAAAGTTTGAGTGTTTAAACGAGAGACAAATGTGAGAAAAGTTTAAATCCAGTCTGAGAAAAGCATATAATGTGTGTGGCTGAGCGCGCATTATTTGAATTTTTGAGATTTCGTAACATGAATTTTCTTTCGTATCTAGAGACCAAAATTTTACGTGAAGGCGTTTCGTAATTTGGAATTTTCGTTTGTTGGGTCTTTCGTAAGGTGAGGTACCACTGTAACTCAAATGAAATGGTTTGCAGTGGTCCAAAGTTATCCTTCACTTATCTTATGCATTTTGAGTATCCTAATTATCCACAGCGATGAGTTTATAAGCGCTAACAACAACTAGCATGTCTAATGTGCAATTCCTGTTTATCAAACAATAAACACTTAATTAGAAAGTACACAGCGGACATGTTTCGACATGAAGAGCTTATCTGTCACAAGCTTTATTACACTTTAATCTAATGGCAGATGCAAGCAGTCAAAATGAGTTTCCTCCTCCTTATTCACAGCTCAGGGTAGAGCCACTGCTCCTTCATATTGAGAGGAGCCAGTTAAGGTGGCTTGGGCATCTGGCTTTAAATTGTCAGAAACTTTATTAGACTTTAATCTCAGCTTTATTTAAACACAATCTGACCAGAAAGAGCTGATTTAGTTGGAACTACGGCAGGTGAGATGATTTGTGCTCTTGAACAAGTCTCTCTCACTTAAAATTATAGTTAACATTAGGACACTGTTTATCAATTACTCTCATTCACCTTTTTTGTTGAAAATCAAACACTTAAACAGGACCACGAACCCTCGTCACAGGGTCCTGAAAATGTGCTGTTTATATCCATTTTTAAATCCACAGATGATCTTAACTTTAAAAAAAATCAAATACAGGACCTTTAATATAATTATTTTATATCAAAATTTTCGTTTTACACTCATTAATGTTTATCTTTTCAAACTGTAACACACATTTCAAAAATGCATTGGCCTAAAAACATAAATTTCACCTAACATTGACTTATAGAATAAACTTAACTTTGTTGCTTATGTCAGGGAGTAAACCACTTTCTACTGTCGGGTCAGAGGATCCAACAAAGCCAAAGGGAAGACTCCAAATCGCTCCCTCGTACTTTCTCTTTGAATAATTCATATTTTTATTTTCCACCAATCAGTGCCCTGCTCTGAACGCTGCCTGGTCTTTACAAGGGTGAAAACACATATCGCACTGTATTTCTGGATTTGAATAAGACTTATGAGCCACAAGATGGACAATATACACCCAGGTCTTAAATATATGTTAAAGGGGTGGTATGTGTAGGCTGCGGAGTCAATCATTTGCACATTTTAAGCCCAGATTGGGTTGTGCACTTTGGATGGTGAGGTTACCCTCTATTTAACATATATATTATTTAAAATGCATTATTGTAATTTTTGCTGTGTGGGTCAAGCATTTCCACACCCTCCTCCTCGTACAAGTCCTGCTGTTGTGTCCTTTGGCAAAACATATCACCCACATGGCCTATTCCAGTCCAATATATGCTAAAGGTACTGTATGTAGTCAGCGATCTTACTGTTTTAAAAATGCTATTACAATCACAACTGAAACTGTGTTGCCAGAGCCTTAACCTGCACATAGTGGACATGGACACATCCAAGTTTGTCTCATTCTTAGTATGGTAGTATGGACAGGTCAGGCCTCATGTTAAAGCTCAGACCCTCCAGAATTCCCTCCCCGAGCTGCGGCGGCTGCACTAGCACTGAGTCAGGATTGGCTGCAGGAGCTGGGGTTTAGGCAGTGACCATTCAGATCAGAGAGAGACATTTGAGGTTTAAAGATCCCATGACATGGTACTTCTTGATGCTTTTATATGGCTCCTTAATGGTTCCCTAATACTGTAAATGAATCCTTCTTCAAAATCAACACTTAGTGCATGAGAAAGACACATGTACAGAGTCAGAGTCATAATCTCTCTGTCTGAACAACTCATTCTGGGCCTTGTTGCTTGAATGCAAATGAGAAGGACACAGATTGGTTAGAGGAGTGGGTGGGGGGTGGGGGGGGGCAAATGCGTCGCTGGTTCCTTGTTTTAGCGGTGCGCTGTGCCTGGCCCCACTTCCGCGTGTGTAAGCGTGAAGGAGGAAAGGAGAGCCTTTTCAATGAAAAAAAAAACACATTTTCACAGAAAATAAAATTAAACCACTGCTGTTTCAGAGGTCCAGAGGGTCGGGTAAAGGACTTCCGAGTCTAGAAACACTCGCATGTGCCTCCAGGCAAATAAAAAAATGCATTTCGCATTGCGTAGCTCCTCCGCAGTCCAAACTCTCTGGGCGTGATTTCCAGAGACAGGGGGTGGAGATCCAGACGGTGGTGGAACTGAATTTGCATTTCTTTTTTCGATCTGACGTCAATAAGGTGCCTTGTCCAGAATCGCCCATTTGAGCTGTGTTTTTTTCAAATGCAGAAAAGGATCGCAAATGCTCAGTTTAGACATTTCGCAACTTTTAGCCATTGGGGGGGCCTAAACAGGGTAGGGGAGCTCACATTAACGTTCAAAAACCTCAGAAAGTGAAAATTTCATGCCATGGGACCTTTAAAATTCAGACTCTCCAGAATTCCCTCCCCGAGCTGCGGCGGCTGCACTAGCACTGAGTCAGGAGCTGGGGTTTAGGCAGTGACCATTCAGATCAGAGAGAGACATTTGAGGTTTAAAACAACTGGAATTCAGCACTGAAACTGGCAATCCAAATGAGAAGCTCATTCCGTTTTCATCTTGGGAACCAAAACACAACATTATATCATAAATAAGTTGCCCATCATGTCCTTTGTTTTTGTGATTAAGAATAAATCCACATTACAATTGTTAAAAGTTATATTTGATTTGACCTCATATCTCACATAGCTAGGTCAAGATTATACAATTTTAAATCAAAGCATACAAATCTTCTTACATACGTTCCTTTAAGTTGGGTAAATATAATAAGCAATATGTTATAAGGACAACAAACATAAGAATACATTTTTGATCCTTAAAATTTTTGTCATGAAATTATTTAGTTTTGATCCAAAGCAATTAATTTAAGATTTTAGGATGATCTACTCAAAATATGCATTTGACAAATTTGATGAAATATTAAAATTTAACATAACATATATTTTATGGTCAGCATTTCATTTTTGAATTATATCTACAAGTTCCAAGGTGATGAAAATGTTGGAAATTCTTGGAAAAGTTTGGACCAGTTTAACCAAATAAACTTTTGTCCAGTTGACAAATTGAATTTCTCCTTTTGACCAGTTTAACAGTTTTCAAATCAGAATACTATGACTTTTGAAGGGGCAAAGGTCCTTCAAAAAGTCATTTGAACTACTGTACTTCAAACTCATTTGACTGAAAACCATAAATCTATTTCACAGAATTCTCTTAATTTTACTGTTACTGATTTAAATGCAAGTGTGTATGTTTTCAAATGTATAACTTCACTTATGTTATACAGTATTACATCATTTGAATAAAGATAATATTAAGTCTAGTTTCAATGTTGTAACCGTGATCACATTTGAAGCCATTTTTTTCATGATCAGAAACGCCGTCCCTTTAATTAAAAGGCATGTGCGTCCATGCGGGGCGTCCTTCACAGGAGTACAGCACACTTTTATCCTCCCTCTTCAAACACAGCACCCCCCCGCTCAGTCATGGTGCACGTGTGACACCCTACAGCACCCAGCAGCACCCTACAGCGTCAGCGGGGAGTCTGTGCCTAAATACTAATGACTAAAATGGAGAGCAATCCAAAAGAGAGAGAAGAGACTTTCATGTCAAAATATTTTGTAGTGGGGAGATAAAATAACTGCAGACAAGAAGTAGTATACCAGAGTGATGGACGGATGATCAGCCACACCTCACAGTGAGAAGGTCCCCAGTTTGATTCTTGGATCTTGGACATTGACAATCAGAGGTAGAACAACTAAACATTGTACTAAAGTAAGAGTAACGTTACTTTAAAATAATATTGATAATAGAAATACAAAGTGGTCCAAGTAAGAGTAACTTAAAGTGATACTCCGGGATTTTTGACATAGGGTCCAATTTTCTAGTTAGCCAGCCTGTAGGATATGTGTAGAGAAAGTTATTTTGCGATTTCATGCAGTCTTTGTAAAATCTGAGTTGGCTGTTGCTAAGCTAGCGAAAGTGAACGTCCTGCAGCTAGCCAGCCACTAAAATAGACATACCCAGTACAAAACAAACACCCAAACAAATCAGTTATTATGCCAGGGTATCGATTTAAATATCTGTGTTGATATAATAAGATTTTGAACGAAACGGACCTTGCTTCAAACGACTTAATTGACGCATATTGGGGGACTAGTTTCTAAGCAGCGGCGGAATTTTACTTCTCCCTCGTCAATTCATCAGCAGCAGTTGTCATTATTACAAAGAGTAGAGACTGGAGGCATGCATTACACACGTTGGTGAGTAACAGAAACAGGAGGCCTAACTTAGAAGATGTGAGTATAATCATCTCACTGATTTTGCAACTGGCCAAACGCTCCTACATTCAACATTTTTTTCTGGCACACCACTTACCGCATTGATAACTGGCCATTTGGTCCAGCAGGTCTAGGTCGTTTCTTCCAATTTATCTTTTCGACGCAGAAGAATGTCTCCAGTACGCCACGATTGAGATGGGGCAAGAAGTCCTGGTGCTCTGTTATGCAGACATCATTGGAAGTGCTATGGCCACCAGACACATCTAGACTTCGAAACGAAGTATCTAGCTCCAGCTCTTGCATTTGTGGGATAACTAAGTCCCACTCCCTGCAGCAAAAACATTCATCCTCGTTCTCCATAACTTCGCAATTTCGGCACTGACACCACCAATCCCCGGTTCTTCTGTCCCGGCTTTCTGCTGCAGCTTCGGCGGCGGCTGCATTTGCAGACGCGCTCTCTTGTTCTCTTGCTCTTTGTAAATCCATCTCTTTCAATTCTTCGTCCGTATACTCCGGCTCATACAAGTATGGTTCACTGGAAAAATGCAACTGCTCTTCCTCCTCATCAAAATAATCGGGCTCGCCAAACATTGCCATACTTTGAACAGGCTCCGTGTGCTCACTTTTACAGTTGCGAGGTTGCTAGTAAACAAACTATTAGAGCCGGTCGGATTGGGACATGCGGGTGATATCAATCCGCGGCTGTCAAGCTTTCAATGAGGAAGTACGAATTGCTGATGATGATCAAAGGAATACATGCTTGGTTTACTTCCTTAATCATTCTATCAACACAGATATGTACATCGATACCCTGGCATAATAACTGATTTGTTTGGGTGTTTGTTTTGTACTGGGTATGTCTATTTTAGTGGCTGGCTAGCTGCAGGACGTTCACTTTCGCTAGCTTAGCAACAGCCAACTCAGATTTTACAAAGACTGCATGAAATCGCAAAATAACTTTCTCTACACATATCCTACACGCTGGCTAACTAGAAAATTGGACCCTATGTCAAAAATCCCGGAGTATCACTTTAAAGAGTAACTGTCATGGCGTAACATCAGATTCAAATCATTTCAAAGCTTTTATCACTTAAAAGACTCACAGTGGGAAGAGTAACCACAACTTTTACCCAAATAACTGTTCAACTCAATGCTGCTAGAAAAGTACTCTGAAAAGTACTACTTCTTAAAAAAATAAATAAATTTAAATCTAACTAAGTACTACCCACTTTTGTTGACAATAGACAAATCCCCAGCTATGGACAATATTCCTCTGCATGGTATTAACCAATAGGCAAAGTTACAGGTCAGATCTGTGGACAAGCGACCTCCCCCTCTTACAGCATGTTTTTCAAGGTATTTTTTTTAGCAATAAAAATGCTTGTAATGAAATAAATCCAACATACTGTATACAGTATATTCATGAGATTTTTTTTTTTTTTTTAATCCTGTGCTAGACCCACATTGCCAGCTCTGTCCTTGTTATCTCGACCTATAGGTTTAATGCTCCCTACAACGGAAGCATGCACACTGGACTGGACTGGACTAGATTGGAATAGGACATCTAAAAACAAAACAAAATAAAAATAGAATAGAAAAAAAAATCAGTATTTATCTATTTTTTCAAATATCATCAATTTGGACCAATCAGCTCGCCAGAATCCATGTAAAAGTGTAAATATTGTTTTGTTTTTTTCTCTCTTGTCTTGTCTTCCCAAACAATAAAAAAAAAAAGAAGCTCTAAACCCAAACTTGAAATTGAACCTGGGTGACAAATTGTGCCGTGTCGGAGCAGGAGTTAGAAGATAAATGACACCCTACTTCGGCTTAGAGCAATTAAACCTGTACCCCCCCCCCCCCTTCCAATACCCCCTTATGCCCCCCCTCACCCCCTTCCCCC
This sequence comes from Paratrypauchen microcephalus, assembly GCA_036785185.1. Lineage (NCBI taxonomy): Eukaryota > Metazoa > Chordata > Actinopteri > Gobiiformes > Gobiidae > Paratrypauchen > Paratrypauchen microcephalus. Next base: position 730,055 of record JAVJIX010000124.1, on the reverse strand, counting down.
CATCTCCCAGTGTCTCCCAGTGCACCCCCCCTTCCCCTTCTCCCCTCCTCTCCCCAGGGGTGCACACTTTCACATTGTTTGTTTTAATTATTTTCCACTATGCAAATGCGACTTCATAAGCATGTCTGATATATTTTTTTATTTTTTTCTATTTTTTTTTTTGTTTTTTTTGGTGGGGGGGCGTTGCTGGCAGGATTCATGGAACAAGAAGGATAGAAGGAAAGCCAAAAAAAAAAAAAAAAGTTTTAAAGGAGTTGAGTATCGATCCCCGGTCTTTGAAATGGGTAATCAATTATAAAGAGGAGGGGAGGGGGGGACTCTCGGGGGGAGGAAAGGGAGGGGGGTAAGCAGCCCCCCCTTCCCCCCCCGGGACGTGGCGTAGAAAGAAAGCAGCGTGAGAAGTGGTAACGCTACGATGACATCAATCACGCGCAGGAGAGGAGACGAGGAGACGAGGCGAGGAGGGAGCAAGCAGAGTGAGGGATCTAGGAAATAAGGAACAGCCTCCTACAAATGTAATTTCACTGAATGTAACTTTATTTTGCTTGATGGAAAAAAGGAGGTTTAAGTGTGTGTCTTGCTCAAGGACACAACGACTTTAATCACCCACGGCAGCAGATGCGACTGAAAACCTGTGGGTCAGTGGATCTGACCGCTCTACCAACAATGTTCATGCTGGAAGCGGGATTCGAACTGCCAACCTTTGGACCATGCTTGTTGACACTACATTCTATAGAGCTGTAGTGTTTATTAAAATGTTGTAAAAGTGCTGATGGGGTGGATATAACAGTGCAATAATGGACCTGTTTTCTAATATGGTTGAACTCAACAACTTCATTTAGAATATTTCTTCTTTATAAAATATATATACATTTTTATTTAGCCATAAATACAGACTTTAGCATGCAATCTGAAAGCGGTGCAACTTCTTAAAACACATTGATGACCAAACCAATTACTAAAACAAAAAACTAAAACTGAACAAAACAAATCTAAACTTTAAAGGTCCCATGGCATGAAATTTTCACTTTCTGAGGTTTTTGAACGTTAATGTGAGCTCCCCTACCCTGTTTAGGGCCCCCCCATGGCTAAAAGTGGCGAAATGTGTAAACTGAGCATTTGCGATCTTTTTCCGCGTTTGAATAAAAGACAGCCCAAACGGGCAATTCTGAACAAGGAAATTGACTGACGTCACATTCGTGGAAAGGTTTCCACCCCCCGTCTGGATGTCTACCCACCGTCTCTGGAAATCCCGCCCAGAGAACTTGGACCGCAAACGAGCTATGCAATGCGAGATGTGTTTTTTTATTTGCCTGGAGGCACGTTTCCAGGCTCGGATGTTCTTTATCCAAGCCTCCGAACCTCTGAAACAGCAGTGGTTTAATTTTATTTTCTGTGGAAATGTGTTTTTTTTAACATCTCATATCTTCCTCCACGCTTACACACACGAAAGTGGGGACATCGCACACTGCACCGCTAAACGAGGAACCAGCGGCACATTTGGCCACACCCCCACCCGCTGCACTGGCCTGTCTCTGTCCTCTTAATTTGCATTCAAGCAACAACGCCCAGAATAAAGCGTATTAGAGACATATTTAGCCTCATGAAGAGAGTCAGAGTCATATCTCATGCACATGAGTCTTGATTTTGAAGAAGGGTTCATTTACAGTATTAGGGAACCATTAAGGCGCAATATAAAAGCATCAAGAAGTACCATGTCATGGGATCTTTAAAGTGGAACTAAACACCTAAACTCCGCCCACAACTACATTTCAGGGCGGAGTCTGGGAGTATAAGGAGAAATGCAATTGGTCTAACAGGTATATACGCTTCAAACTCCGCTCCTGCAGCCTGATGTAATCAGGGCAGTCTTTTGTGATATCACTAACTACTTAAAATCACAGAGGCCATTGGAGACCGCAGACTTAGATTTAGGCGTTTTTGACCACAAAGCTGCAAAACTGGCCTAGATAAGACAAAAAAAAGTCCAAAACAAAAAACTAGGAAAGGTAGACCATGCTACTCAAACACCATATACACACTTTAGCAGCAAAAATAAATAAATAAATAAATAAAATGAATAAATAAAAAAGTTAGCTACACTTTAAGCTTCCTATTCAGGCATAGACAGCACCCACACATAGCGAGACACTTTGAAATCTTATAAACACGACTTTACGCCGGTAGTGCTTGCACGTAAGTAAACTCCACGAGAAAGATAAATGCGTTTTGGTGTTTTTTGTCATGCTGTGAAGTAGCGTGTTGACTAACTGTACATCATGTAGTGCAGGCTCTCTCGTACGTCTCTGTCTCATTAGCAGTCTCCCTCTGATAATTACCACCACACATGTGTCCAGTCTGCTGATGGAGTGCCGGTGTCTGGAGAGCCCGAGCTGCAGTTAGCCTTGTCTATGGACCATTAAAAACATTACTCAAAAAACAACAAACAAATGTATTGGTTCTAGTTGGAGAAAAGTGATGCTAGAAGAGAATAGCTGGCCTCTCCCTTTGGTCCCTTAGACATTTTTTAGGAAAACTATAACTAGATTCTACCAATGCTATCAAGTTATACACAGTGATGACAGAGTATGAGCGGATAAACAAAAAGATTTAAATAAAGAATGTTTGTTTTAATTTTGCTGTTTGAATGATTTTATTGCACTGAAAAACATGTTACTGTGAGCAGGCTTGCATCTCCACAAACCTGACTCTGATTTTGGTCTGAAAACGAGCATTCGCCTGCTTGTTTCCATGGAAATGCTGTTCCTTTGGCTATAATCTTCTACAGTACGGCATTAAACTCATATATCTGTATTGACAATGGTCTATTCTATTCTATTTCCATAGAATCATCCAGCTGTAATGCCACTTCCAGAAAGTTACAAGTGAAAATCAAGTAGACCAATATTTTTTGTGTTGTTGCAAAGATTTCAGAAAATTTGCAGAAAACTTGGTGTCATGAAAATAGTAACTTTGGTATTGTTGGTCTGGAAAATTGTATCAGTACTCGTTTGAGACTTGCAAATACTGTATGTAAAGATCATAAACTTACCTAAACTGAAAATAGCTAACTGACAAATTGTTCAACGTTAACCCCATCTCAAGCCCAAAGCAGATGCATGGACTTGACCTCTTTGACCCTCATTCAACAGTGTCAGAAGAGAACATTTATACCAAAGTACAGTTGTAAAACATAAACAGAAGCTTCTATTTCGTAGCTTCAGGGAGATATTTTGGGGCAGGTGCGAGTTGGGCATCTAATGAGCTACCCCTCCGACCCCCACCACCCCCAACTCAAAAAAAAATCCCCAAATTTTGAGAGGGAGGGAAAAGGACCAGGGTGGGGGCCATACAGTAGTGGTGCATTCAAAGACGGTAGTACAAACAGCTCCCACGTCAAGCAGCTAATCCATTTCGACAACAGTGAAGAGGCTAGAAAAGATCCGCTTCTCCCAAGGCACCCAACAGCAGCACCCAAAGCAAGCGATGAAGAGGAGGAGTGAGGAAGAGGAGGAGGAGGAGGAGGGAGAGAGAACAGCTGAGGTGCACCCGTGGGCGATGGATGCGGCGGACAAGTCGGACGACTACCACAATGAAAAGTAACCTCCGTTTGAATGATGGCTTCACTAACTGACCACCCACGGATCACGGTTAACTCACAAAAGGGGAGATGCAGCTGTAGACAGGAAAAAAATAAAAATAAATAAAGGAAAAAAGAGAGAGAACTGATGTACTAGTGTGAGCAATGCTTGACTGGAATGATGCAAAAGTTAGGCTTGTTGCATGTACATTATGTAATGTTGTACATAATTTTATTGTAATTTGTATTTTAGACTTTTTTGTGACCGACTACACCTGCAGGAAGAATGTCTCAGCCACTGGGACTTTGCGTGAACAGCCAGTCCCTTCTACATTCTGTTTGAATCTAGAAGGGTCTAGAATTGGACCATGTAGTGTGAAAAATTCATTCCTAACTTGACATGGTCCAACCACAGCTGCTAATTTGTATCACGTGTCTCTCAAATGCGGAAGACCTCTCATCTCAAAAATACCATACTGTAACTTCTTTACCTTAGATATGTAAGAGTTTGGTGCTTCGATTGTTGACTGAGAAAATCCACACTGTTTCTCAGTCCTCAGTGTTGTGTTTTCCCCCTTTTTACATATAAGCGGCCATGTTTGTTTTTGATGCGAATGGAGCTTGGTCAATCTGTCAGTCACGCCATCTGGAATCAGGGAGACAGGATACAGCTCCAAATCCACTTGTCTTTGTAAAGTTTTGTCAAAGCGTGTGATTGTGACTGGAAATGTAAACTGGGACTATCAGTACAGGAACTCCACAGGGCCATGTACTTTCCCCCCTGCTTTTCTTTATAATAATATTCACATAGATAAGCAAGAGGCAACCCCACCTGAAAAGATGCACCATTCAGATATATTGTATAAGCAGCTCCTGAGGTCAAAATATATATACTGTAAATAAATACGTCTGCATCTACCGTTTGAGAATCAGGAAATGCACCGTTAGCAGGTTAATTGCTGCGCTGTTAGCATTATCATGTTGGAAAAACTCTCTAAAATTGCGATGTGCTTCTAAACTCATCGTGGTGAATTATTAGGTTAATCACAGTGCAAAAGGTAAGTGAGGAATAACTTTGGACAACTGCAAACTGGACAATAAAAATCAAGTACAGCCTCCTTTAAGTATTGATATCATACTTTTATATTGTCAAACATGACATGGCCTTTTTTGTATTGCACCATTTCTCAAAGTCACACACACACGCAGCATTTCGTCCCGTTGAATACACCCCAGACGGCCATATCTGACTTCTCCTTTGTCTAATTACCCGCACTGGACTGCCCTATTCATCGTGCCAGAGCGATAACAGACCTTTCAGCTGTACAGTACGGAGCCGACCGCTGATTGAATTACACACCGGCCCACTCGCCACTAAAGACTCAGCAATTACGCGTTCATTTGAGATTGCATTACGAAGGACCCGGCTTTATTAGAATGTAACTTCACCTCCGCAGACAGTAACATCCTTATCATAACGAGACGCGATTACGGGGAGGGAGGAAATAGCTGCGATTGTCTAGCTGTAATTGTAAATGTGAGTATATGGGGGGTTAGAGAGGAGGACAGTGTACAGTGTGAACAGTGGAGGCTTTACTGTTAGTGTAAGCAAAGGAGAGAAGTTGCCAAATATGAACTTAAAGGTGCGTTGTGTATCTTTTCTGGCCGAGGTAGGTCTTCCACAGTAGCTTTAAACTCATCAATCTTGCATTTATTCAATTACAGGTGTTTTTATTGCTTGAAAAAACATGAGCAGTGTCACCTCTCCACAGATCTGATGTGCACAACTAGATACTTTTAATGCAATACGTGGAGCATTCTGGACAAAGTAGCAACATCTCCATGGAGATGAGGAGGTAACAGATCCTCCACCAGAAAGTTACACAGTACACCTTTAAAGAAGACATATTGTTTTTGTGTCTGCTATAGTTATAATCTATGACACCCGTGGATCATTACGTTATAATCTGCACATTTTAAAACGCAATATTGATCTAAAACGACTTAATAAAAGAAACAAGTTCGCTGATTTCTGTGTTGAAAATTTACAGAGCCCAATGGGAGCTGATGTCGCTGTAAACGTCATCACAACAAAGAGCCATGTGGCTGTCAGCACCTCCTGGATGGTTCCCATGGATAGTGGTCACAGTGGGTTAAAAAATATTACAACAAAATGGCTTCACGATAAAATAAAACAAACTTGGAGAACGAAGTAAGTACAGAGCGGTGGACGTGTACCGCGGTGAAAATGGGGGTAGATCGGAGCAATGATGCCTTGAATAAAGGAAAATAAAGATTATTCAAACATGGCAAAAGGAGAAATCCAATTTGTCAACTGGACAAAGTTTATTTGGTCGAATACATTTTGCAGCTCATCAAACGTATTCGACCAAATAAACTTTGTCCAGTTGACAAATTGAATTTCTCCTTTTGCCATGGATTCTACCTGTATGACTGAGGGATTCTTCACACATTATTCAAACATGCACAAAACACTCTAAATACAAATCCGAGAGGGTAAATGAGAAGGGAAACAACTATAGCATGGTTAAAAAAAGTTGATTTTGCATAATAAGTCTGATTTAAAGCTGGAATACGCAAATGACAATAGCTTTAATATAATAATAACAATAATAATAGTGAAACTGGGATGGACCGCCTAAGTACAGCCAATAAGAGCGCTGCTTTTGACATCTACTTCCACGTTGAGAAGAAATAAAAAATTGCATAGTCGCTCATTTTAAAGATTTAAAAGACAGCACCAAAGCTAATGTTAAAATGGTAGTGAAGCTGGACAATAAATTCAACTCTCCAAGGACTATACTGTCTTATTTATGTTACAATCATATTTTTAAATTTTGTTTGTGTAATTTATGTTTTAAGGAGGTTCATATTTGTGCAGTTGAAGTTAGTTATACAGCCCTCTACTGACCCCTATCTTCCCAAGTTGGGTCTTTTATGGGTTATGGAGAATAATTTAGAATTCTTTTAAAATCTCAAAATATCTTGACCTGAATGCACTAATTAGATTTCATTTTGATCTTTTCAGAATCCGATTTTTGGAGAGGAAATTTGCAACCTACTTTTGGCAAAGTTTGGCTGTTTCTCTTCAGGTTTGAGGAGATAAACACTTTTCCAATTTCTGAAGTACTACTTTGATGATTACCAAGAGATTTCACCTATTTTTCATGACAACATTTTTACCAAACAGATTTTCGCAAAATACAAAATTTTAATATAAATGTTCAGATGGTACAATTGATAAAATGTCCTCAGGGGTCTAAACACTGGTACTAGTGAAGAGGAGGAGATGGAGAGGCTGAGGAGGCTGATGGTTCTGCTGCTGTGGTAATGTTTGGAGTTAAAATGACAGGAAACAGGAGGGGAGAGAGAGTGTATTTATATGAATAACTTGAAAGCTGATTGGCTGAGAGGCAAAGGTAGCAAGCTGCATGACAACAGATAGGAACGAGCCCAAAATCTATTTGTATGCATTCTACCTAAAGTTCGTTATGAATTAATATAATAATAATAAATGTGGGTACACTTCACAACATGGTATTAAACACTGCACTATGACACTTTGATTAGATGTTGTCAGGAATGCTCCACAGTATGGTATTAAACTTCCATCACCGAGGAGACGTGATTTGCATAATAAAAGCTCAAACATTCTGGGGCTAATAACGGCCAGTAAATTGTCTAATTACACTTGATCACTTTATATTGGCTGAATCGATATCTTGGAATCAGTGCATCCTTAATCACCATGCCAAATTACAGGTCAGATCAATGGAGAGGTGACTATTTTTTAACAAAGGGATATCAGTCTGGTCACCACACCCTCCGCTGCGTCTCATGCCAGCACCAAACATGACTGTCCAATCAGATTTGTTTGTTTCAGTGATGTATTTTGAACACATTTCCCTCTCCTTAGATTAACAGAAATGTGTGCTTTGCAATGTTTTTCAGTCCCCAGTGATATTTTTTCCTTTCTTTTTTCCTCATAAGTAGCCATATTTGTTTTGGTAGGTCTCTGATTGGCTAATGCACCTGTCAATCACATCAATCCAGCACCTGTCAATCACATCCATCTGAACTCTGGGAGATTCACCAGTGATCAGACTCAAATGTGTGAAGAATCTCTCAATCGTCCAGGTAGAATCCATGATAAAAGGAGAAATTAAATTTGTCAACTGGACTGTCCAGTTGACAAATTGAATTTCTACTTTTATCATCAGACTCAAATGTTCATAAAGTATTAAAAAAGTGTACATTCTGGATCCCAGGAAACCGATATTTAATTCCGGTATTGTATCGGTCCATCCCTCTAGTCACCAGTCCAAATTACAAGCCAGATCTGTGGAGAGGCGACCCCGCGCACACTAAGAATGCATGATTTCCAGTATATAGAACAACTGATAATTGAAGAAAAGCAACATAGACAAGTTTAATGTAATTCCAGTCAAAAACAATAGCGTTGGAGACAAACAGGTGACAGACCCTCCATCTGTAAACCTACCCAATGTAGCTTTAAAAAATAAGCTCTGAACCCAACATGTTCCTACAGATAAATCTTTAAGCTGTCCGGTATGTTGCATTTGACCCGGACACCTTTCCTGGATTAACCCTTCTTATCCCGGTGCGGAGTACAAATCCAGTCGGAGCTCTGCACATGGTCGGAACGAGGATCCTGGTTACGCACACTGAGTTAGTATCATATCAGTGCACGGGATTAGCTTCAACAATGGCCTGCATTATACCAGCGCTGCTATCAAACATCTAACACAAGAACGCTAACGGCTATCCTCACAGGACAGCAGCTTAAAGGCACTGTGGAGGAGAGAGGAATCACTGGCAGGGAGCGGCCTATGTATTTCGAAAACAACATTCTTGTAGCCGTTGGTAACATTTGCATAGAATTGTCAGTTTAGTTAAGCCTAGTATAAGTATGCCATTAGACATCATTATTTAGTACTCAGTTATAAGTGGTTTAGTACTCGAAAATGTGAGTCAGATCTGTGCCGTTCCACAGATCTGACCTGTGACTTTGTCTGCTGATAGGGGCGACAGTGGCTCAGATGTTTGCCCACAGATCCGAAGGTTGGCGTTTCGAAACTTGCTCTCGACAACCAATCAAACATGATTGGTTGAGTGGTCAGATCCACTGGCCCACAAGTTGGCGTTCCACAGATGAACGCTACAGTTGTGTCCGTGGGCAAGACATTTAACCCACCTTGCCCCCCTCATGTAAAGTGCTTTGACTGCCTTGAAGGTGGAAAATGTGACTAAATTGTGGGAAAAAAAGGGATTTATTTATACTTTTTAGACAATAGATGGTCTTTAAGATTTAGGAATTCTCTGGAAATCTCTCAAAGGTACACTTAATTGCGTCATGGCTCTGAACTAATACCGGAAGTAATAAAGTGCTTTTAAAACATTAAGTACACATACTAACTTGTAAATTACTTGTACAGAATGCAAAGTTTTAAGAGCAGCTGCGGTTAAGTCTTATGGAGTCTTATGGCCTGTGGAATGAAATCTAACCCACAACCTTCTTGCTTCTTACCATTTTTGGAGCAGCATGGACAACTGAACCGCTGACCTTCTACACCAAACGCAGCACTTAACTTAAGATATAGTGACAATTTAAGTTTGTGTCGAAAAATAGAACTTATAAAAATGTCTAAAATGTAGCAACCCAATCTGCACAGTTTGACAAATTGCACAAACATGGCTTCTATATCCAGAGGCAGAGATGGAGAGAGAGTCTTGTTTAAAACTGACGCAATCTGTTCTAAACTAAAACTTGGCTAAAAATACAATAAAAGTTAGTGAGTTCATTTCAAACTTACCTCAACCACTATGACAGAGCTTGGGCACTGTATCTGATTTTTACTGTTAAAAACTAGTTCATTTTTAATTGTTTGCGGCGGTCCAAAGCACTTTTCACAACTTTCAGAAGCCACGGTGAAGTTCCGACGTCACCGTAACGCAAACAACACTAGTATGCTAACTCGCACTTCTTGATTATTGGACAGTAAATTGATTTAATGATGCAGACCTCAAGAGCAAAGTTTACTTTTAAGCATCTTAAAAATGTTAGTTTCAAATTAGGCAAACTGAAAATTCTGTAGGTCTAGGATATGACGACGCGATCTCCATCTCCCACAAAGATTCTCTATTGATGAACTTGGCTTATGCACATTTGTATATTATTTCTGGTTAGAAACTTTCAGTCAATCAATCAGTCTTTATTCATAGAGCCAACAATACAAGGTGACCAAAGTACTTTCCAATTAAATATAAAAGCTTGCAACTCTGGATTAATTTAATAACAATGAGTGCCACTGTATTACCGAGCGTTATAAGACAGTATAAAAATGTATGTCAATTGGCTATTTGTTCTTATTATGTCATAGTTTATGGAGATTTTAGCTACATCCAGCAACTTCCATGATCATTCTGACTTGTGTAGAAACATTAGGTAAAGTTGCATGTAACTTTTCTGTTGGAGGACTTGTCTCCATGGTGATTCCTTTGCCTGTAATGTTGCAAACAATGACATCGAATCTATCTCCATGGACACAAGGCATCAGATCTGTGGAGGGACGACTCCGGGATTTTCGGTACCAATACAAACACCTGCAGTTCCACATATGCAAAATATATTAATTTCAATGCCATACTGCGAAACATTCAAGCAATAACGCCCACCAGAAAAGTTACAAATTTCATTTAAATTTCTGACACAACCACAACCTTACCCTTGACAAAAATATATAACTATACATCTTTTTTTTTCTTTTCTCAGTTCTATCTAATATAAAAAGTATGAATACGTAGGGGCCGTGGCTTTGTAAACATTACCTCATCGCTGTCATGGGGTGGTTGTGCGTTTGTGTGTGTGTGTGATTGTGTGGGAACCAAAGCCCACTGCTCCGGCTGGAACAAAGGCCAAAACCAACCCGCCCCACCTCACCCCACACACCCCCCTCCCTCCACCCCAAAGTGCCCCGCCCTCCCGCGCAACAAAGAAGGGGGCCACGGGGTCTTCATTCCCGGGCAACGATATAAATGCTCCCCGCCTTACCCCCCCCACCACCACCCCTCTGCCTCCTAACTTAACTCGTGTGCAAGGCGCTGGACCCGAAATGGAGAGTGAAGTGAAGGAGGGGTAGGTGGGGGCGGCGGCGGCAGTGGTGGTGTTGGGGAGGGGTCGGTTGTGGCAGGGGAGAGAAAAATGGCGTGAAAAGGAGGAGCGGGCCCTGGGTTCTTTTGGGCGCGGGGGGACGCTTGGGGCCCAGGGAGGGGGGCAGGGTGACGGAGCACAAAGGGGACAGGTCGGGCGGAGAGGCAGGGGTCAGCAGTGTGGTACCCCCTCCCTCCTCTTCACAAATATAGTGCATAAAAAAAAAGATATAGACAAATGCGATCAAAGGTTCTTGCTTATATCTTCTTCAATAGAAATGACAAATGAGATATGAGTAGCCTTGATAACTTAATTTCACAATCATGATTTTGACTAACGTTGTAGATCATAATCTTGTATCTAGACAGTTCTACTTATCAGTTTTTTTTTGTCTATTTTCTTTGTTTACATTAAAAGTTTGGGCAAAATATCAGAAAGTATCGTTACTGCTGTCTTACAAGTTAAATAATATTCCTTACATTATTCACAGAAACACAGAAGACTCAAACCACATTCCAGTTTGAAGTTAAAATGTCATTTAATAAAGCTTCATTTTTATTTATTTTGCCTATAAGTGTTTTCACTATAGCATATTTACTATACAGAGTTCAAGGTTTAAGCCATTGTTGAGAAAAGTGTCCTATGCATTTGACCCATTTTTCTAACCAACTCTAAATCAGTCATGTCTGCAATATATCACTTGCCAGTCGTGTTGTCACAATACTAAAATTCCAGTCTTGATTTTGATACTAAGGAATACTCAATACCGATTCTGATCTCAAACACTTTTTATACAGTAGAATGTGATTTTCAACATTAAATCCTAAAACCTTAGATGGTGTTTTATCCTCCACAGTCCTGGATTTGCAAAGACCGTCAATACCTCTCGTTACTCAAAGAACTACTGAATACATCCCAACTTGAAAGCAGTACCAGACTACTTCATCTGCCCAACTCCAGAGTGGTATGATAAATAAGTCCTATAAGTGGATGCCCGTAGAGCGCCCCAATGGACCTGGGGATAATTGGTTGTGAGTTGGTTCTAGTGCCTTGGGGGTCAGGAACCTCCAAGCTCTTCAACAGTTACCAATCATTCCTAGCCCACATCGTGAAAGGGGTCCTGGGCATGCTTTCTCCGCGGGACAGGGCTCTTGTGGAGGTTCAAAGACTCGAGGAAGAATGGAGGAGACAAGAGGAGAAGAGTGCGGATTTCAACTCGCACGCCATTGGTTCAACTCATGACATCAATGCGATAAGATGGTGAGAAATGAGCATGGAATTTGTACGTGGGAAGTTTTTACCTCGCCATTTTAACTATGTACAGCAGAACCATCTGCCTCTTCAACCTCTTCATCTCCTCCTCTTCACCAATTCTAAATCATATCGGGAAGCTGAAAGGTAATGAGGAAATTTGGCAGGTGTTTCGCAAAAACTGTGTAAAAAGGTGCTAGAACTAAAACATTTTTAAAAGTTATTGGAACTGCAACAGGTAACTTAAAGGAAAACAATATAAAGTTGTTTCCTCATTAAAAACATACCTTGGAGCGCTCCTCTCAAACAGAAAACACTCTGTTCCAACTTGTGATGCCATGTGGTATTACAGGAAGTGATCTGCTGCATTTTTAAACTCCAACCTTCGCTTGAATCATTTGGATAATTTCAGCTAAGGAATTGGCATCCCTACTGAATAAAATGTAAAAGGTAGCCGTTAACTCGAAAAGTACCGCTTCATGACATCATAAGATGGAACAGACCATTTAGAGCTTTGGAGATGTACAACCTAATAATAAAGGATTACTCAAACACTTGTGAATGAAACAAAACACAACTCCATGTCTGTTTTTGAGGAGGTAACAACATTATAACATGACTTAAAGCTCATAAAAGACAATTCTGAGTAATATAGGACTATATAGGAATAAGTTAAAAGAGAAGGGAAGTTCATTTGTGAAATCTTGCATAAATAAATGCTATGGATTTTTAAACATTAATATCTGTATCAGCAAATATTGGTTATCGCCCACAGCAGGGAGCCAAATAATAGATATCAGGATTGGCAAAAAATAAATAAAACAACATAAAATCTGTATGGAACCATTCATAATTTTGACTCACCTTTTGTCCAAACACTTTAGCAAAACAACATCAAGATAATCTGAAAACAATTTTACTTCGAGTTTGATCTATCAGACATTTTCCCTCCTCAGCTGGTGCTTCTATTACCCCCCGACACACCCCAAGTTTTTTTTTTTTTTCCATGACTATGTGGAATGCAATTAGCTCTCCTAAATTAAGCAGTTATGGTGGCGCAGCCCTCACCGGCGTTACCCGGGCAACTGCGCCGCTAGTACTTTCCGCGACTTTATCAGCAAAATGCACAATTGAGCTTCAAAACCGACCGATGACAAGAAAGAAAGAAAGAGTGAGAGAGGGAGAGGGAGGGGTTGGGGGGTAGGCAGGTTGCGAGACGGGGCAGGGGGTCCAAACAGCTGCACGCTAGCGGCCCCCTCTGCAACTTGTGATATCGATGCCACTTGAAATATTTATTGCTAATTCAAGTCGTGCGTTTCAAAGGGGGATGCTAGCTCGCTTTGATTTCGCCGTCGCTAACCCTCCAGTAGCGTCGGTAATGCGGGAGAAGCTAATATGTAAACAGCGTTAAATGGCAAAAAAAAAAAGTGTTGATCAGTGGCGTGCAGGTTTGGGTTAAATTGGGAATGGTGCACAGCGTGGAGAAGGTGGGGTAACACCTAGTGGCAAGAGAAACAACGATTTTAAAAAGTACTAAAGTGTAAACGTCACAAGGTAAGAACTCGGTGCAGGTGAGGAATGAAAAGTTGAATAAGTAACTAAGGCTTTGGCAAAGTTGATCTTTCCAGTGCAAAAACTCTCCTACCATTTTGGACAAGTTTAACAAGGCCAAAATTTAGACTTGCTTGGAGCATATATACAGATTAAAAAGGTGAACTATGTAAACTTTTCTGGTAGAGCATCCGTCATTTGCTTGTCTCCATGGAAATGTTAATGATCTGAATGTATAACCTGCTAAACCTGAAAACTTAACTTGAAAAATAGCGCCAGGCCAATTGACGGTTTACACGCCGAGAGGCAAGCAGGCTAACAAAGAATACCTGTTTTTAATTTGGTAATTGAATAAATGCAACCCAAGTTTAATGTCTTACTGTGAAGAATTTCAGTCAAAACCATCTACATGGAGACAAGTACAATTCAACATTTAGTAGCCTATAACACAAGTTTTTGCTAAATGTTAGGGTTAATTAGCCTGGACATTAGGGATGGTACAAGATCTCGCGAAAAACAAAATTGCCACAATATCGTGCACACATGAGGAAAATTATCTCGTGAGATTTCAAGATCCAAGTGTTTGCATTTGGACTGGACAAGAAAAGGTTACGTGTTGGTGAGTTACATCTGTCATAGTTCCGAAAAGCAGTACTAGAATGGAAACAAAAATACTGAATCAAATAAACAAAAAAAGCGTGAGGTCAAAATTGGAAACCGAATCTTAAAATCTCGTCTTGTCTCGTTCTCGTCTTGTTGAAATTGTGTCTCATCCCATCTCTACTAGACATGTTTTATTCAACTCAAATTTGTGACTTAAAGTAGTTAGTTTTTTAGCAAATTTTATGACACAAAATAGTGTCCACGTTAAACAATTAGCAAAGTTTATCCGTAGTATTTTCCTCTTCATCTATAGGTCACAGAGGTCACAGAATAAAGAAAAAAAATAGGACTGTTGCCATAGCAAAAATCCTGAAAATGACACATATAACAGGAAGCTAAAACCCATGAATAAGTTTGCTAGTACTTTGTAAATGCATCGCTACCTGGAGAAGCTTACCTAACATGATTGCGACCAAGAGCAATTTGTAAAACCTCCTTTAGAACTTTCTGTAGCCCATCTTTCCGATATGAGCTTTGAACGCTAATTGCAAACACATCTTCCCTTTAGACCACCACGCCGCTACTCCACACCTTCTCATCGAGCTGTTTGTTTTTAATATTTCCAGCAGCTGTTTGTGGTTACTTTTGACCTGGGTCTGTCCTCGTACACATCCACACAGGTGCCGAGTGAAAGCGTGCCAAGAGAGGACACCCAGACCTGACCGCCGCCCTCCCCCAACGCCGCTGGACCTGCTCTACCCCAGCATGAGTGCTCCTCGATGGGTTCCACGTGTTGACACCTGCCTGGGAGTCATTTGTACAGGGTTGGTGTTGGAGTGAGTGATGGACCTACCGGAGTGGCCAGGTGGGATGGAGTAAAAACGGGGGATTTGGTTTTAGCATTTTGAGGTCCGCCTCTATAGTGATTTTACTGTCCTAAAGATGCACTATGTAATGTTTTGGAGTCCGTCACCTGCTTGTTTCCACAGATATGTCATTGCTCTGCCTGGAATGTTCCACAGTATGACATTAAACAGCTCGACTTTACATTTATTCAATTACACATGGTTTTATAGCTAAAAAATACCTAGAAAAACAGCAATTCTTCCGACGGTGAGCGGGGTTCCCTCTCCGCAGATCTGACCTGTAACGTGGTCTGGTTTGGTCTCAAGATAGAAAAGTTAAATGCAATACTGTGAAACATTCCAGAAGACAATAGCATCTCCACAGAGAAAAGCATTTGACGGACCCTCCACTTGAAAAGTTACGCAATGCACCCTTAAAAAAAACAAAAAAACAAAAACAGAAATTGTTTAATACATTTCAAGCATTTACTGGTATTCATAACAAGCGCTTTTCACAACTGTCAGAGGCCATGGTGGAGTGCCATTATGCTAATGCTAACAACAACTACCAAGCTAACCATGCATCAGCCTTACTTCTTGGTAAAAATGCCTGATAATTAGATACAGAAAGTGCACAGTGGTCTCATTTTGACCCTAATAGCTTCTTATAGAATATGTCTGTACTGGGACAATACAAAATTAACTTTATAACATGAAAATAAAAAATCGGGTAAGGCCTCTAGCTCTTGTCGACTTTCTTATTAGCATAGGAAATGAATGTCCTGCGTTTGACAAATTCTTTAACCACTACTCTTTGGACAAACGTGAATTGTCAAAAACGTGAATCTTGGAATACCTATAGCTTCAGTACTGTGCAAATTCTGACCCATAAAATTGTGATTGAATATTATTACGTTTAAGAAATTGCGATTTAATTGTTTTAAAATCCTACCTGTTTTCTTACTCTTTACTTCTGATGAAAACAGTGCAATTTATCTGCTATATCTGCTGGATCTTGTAGCTTGTAACCTGTAACTATGTCTATATAAATGGACATAGCTAACCCAAATAGGAAGTGAGCACGGGCAAACTTCCGGCTCCATCGACTTTGTTCTAGTTAACTTTACATTGAAAAATTGTGGCCCCTCTCTCTGTGTGACTGCTGCTGTGAGCCTCGTCATTTTGGTCTTAAAATGTTCGTATTAACCCGCTCTACCTGATCCTGGGGTTTTTATATTGCTATATTTCCATAACTGCTAGCCTCGGTGAGCTTCATTTGACTGGGTGGCGTCACACTCCTTTAGTCCACTTCTTTACTCGGTCTATGCTCGTATCTCCATCCTGCCGCTGTTACCCTCGGAGCTAACTAGCGCAGCATATGTAAATGAGCATTAGCGCTGATCACTTCGCAGGTAGCTTGACCGCTCGGAGTGACTCTTGTGCGCTTCGTTCTCACACCTCCGCAGAGATCCGCCGAGGTGTGAACGCGCATTCTGCAGTCCACAGAACATCATTAAAGCTAAGTGAGAAGTCTACCACTTAGCGTCAGCAGTGTGGTGACATTTGGAGACAGTCTATATAAGACCAACGGATTTCACTCTGGGTTGGTGTTAAGGGAGAAGAGTGACTTGTTGAGATCCGTGTTTACTGTAAATGATCAAAAACCTACAAGTGTAAAAGAGTTAAAGGTCTGACTTTAAGCTTTAAGTCATGTTAGAATGTTGTAACTTCATCGAAAACATACCTGCAGTTGTGTTTTGTTTCATTTGCACATTATTTCTGTATTGTTATTCTGTCTAAATGCTCTGTTCCACCTTGTGATATCATAAAGCGTAGTTTTCAAGTTAACAGATACCTTTTGACCTTTTGTTCAGTAGAGTTTTGCAATTCCTGGGCTGAAATCATCAAAATGATTCTAGAGTGTTTTCTGTTTGAGAGAAGAGCTGAGCCTAAATCTGCAGGGTTGGTGTGTGAATGAAACAAAACTCAACTCCAGGTGTGTTTTTGATGAGGAAACACTATAACATAGATCAGAAAATAGCTTCATATGGGCCTTTTTGTGTTTTTTATTTTTATTTGAGCGTGATTCTTGATTTTGATTTGTAATTTTTATGTCGAATCCCCTACACTACTCTGTAACTGAAGAAGATTTGTCCGACCAGCCAGATCCAACCACATCCAGTAATTTGTATCACGGGTCTCTCAAATACAGAATGCACATGTCTCGAAAATTCTTGTATGATTTAGAACAAAATATAAAACTCCTTTTACCTGAAATAAATAAGAGTTTTGTGCTTTCGCTTGTTGATTCTGCAGCAATCTATGCTATTTCCAAGTCCTTTATGTTCCTCTTCCCCCTATTTTTGATGTTGAAAAGTACAAGTTACTTAAGTAAAGTACTGTACCACCTTGAGTAGTTATGAACCAATGTCCTCTCTGACCTTCACCAATCCCTTAGTGAATATATCTTGATGGAATTTAGAAAGAAACACGAAATAAAACATCCAAATCAATAAACTTCATGTAATAATAGCTTTACTTGAGTTATTTCTCAGTACTGGTTTGGTTAAAATTAGCTTACAGGTGCACGGCGGAACTGCTTGTCTCCATGGAAATGTTATTGCTTTGTCTAGAATGTTCCACAGTATAGATTAAGCCTATCTGTCACGAGGGCAGTGGTGGAAGAAATACTCAGTTTTGTTACTGAAGTACACATACTGGAGCGAAAAAACTAAACAAAAAACCCTCAAATAAAAGTATCAGATGAAAAAATCTACTTAAAAAATGTATTTAAAGAGTAAAAAGTATTTTGCACATATTATGAGGTCTTATAAGGCTTCAAATGTAGAGATTTTGCTCAAATGTATACTTACATTCCACCACTGCACATGGGAGACAAGTAGGTTACAGCACGTAACATTACAATTCAGATCTGTGGAGAGGCAGCCCTATTTACAGAAAGAATGATTGTATTTTTGAGCAATACAAAAAACCTGTAATAAATAAATGCTACATGGATATGTTTAATGTCATACCAGGGAACATTTCAGGCAAAACAATAACATCTCCATGGTTACAAGCAAGCAGTGGACCCTCCAGCAGAAATGTTGCGCGGTGCACCTTTAAGAGGTTGGAGCGACAGCTGCCAGGAGAGGGGCCCAGGTCTGTTGTTGTGTCCGAGTAGCTCTGTGATCGTGTGGGGCAGCTGGAGAGGACATCACTGCCTCTCCTCTCTCCTCCGCCAGCCAAGCTCCAACCAGGCCCCAGCCAAGCTCCGGGGCCCGAGCCAGAGCACTTGGCCCGGGATGAGGGGAAACCTGTGGTGCGTGTCGGAGCCGGAGGAGAGGCCAGCCACAACATGGTCAGGTGTTTGAACCACTGTTCCACTGGGCTGAGCCTTCACTGTGGAGGCCAGGGTTTGGTTAAAGAGGAGCTGCAAATTCTTGCCTTTCTAAAACGGTCTTAGTTAGCTTTAGACAGTTAGATGGATGGATGGATGGATGAATAGACACATTCAAGTTCAGCTTAAAGGGCCCATATTACACTAGTTACTCATCGATGTTCTAATGTTTCCTCATCACAAACAGACCTGGAGTTGTGTTTTGTTTCAATCACATGTCTAACACTCAAACCTGCATATTTAGGCTGAATGGAAAGTGGAAAACACCTTGTGATGTCAAGTGGTAATATCCTGTATTACCACTTGACATCACAAGGTGTTTTCCACTTTCCACTGTGCTCCACTGTGTTTTAAAATTCCATGCACCTTGAGTAGAATCATTTGGATGATTTCAGCCCTGGAACTGCCATTCTCTACTGAAGAAAAGGTAAAAGGAGCTGTTAATTTGCAAGCTACCATTTCATGACATCACAAGGTGGAAGAAAATGGTTGAATTTTTTCTTCAGCTCCAGTTAAAATAAAAAGCTGATTAATATATTAGTGAGGTTGTTTGTGATAAAGAGGGCCTTTGTCCCTGTATACTCACCTTAATTTCATATTAACTCATTGAGTGCCGATGACGAGTTTTGACGTCATGTTGAATCCGAACGTTGAGTGCCGTGACGAATATATTTGTCAAGGACGTTTTTCAGCGGGTGTTGCTAGGATACGACCTGGAGCAACTTTGAAGGTGTAATTTACACCTCCCAACCTGTAGGTAGCGATCTTATCTGCCGATCGGAGACACGGAAGAGAGGAAGAGTGTAGTGCGTGTACTGTGTATTGGCGAGAGGAGCAAGATGGCGAGGCGAGGGAACCTGGAAAAGCAGAAAATTCTTGATCAGCGCCTACAGAGCCATCTGATCAGTCTTGGGACCCAGGATCCTGGATCAGAGGATCACAGACACACCGGATCAAGCAGCGAGGTCGGAGCAGAGATCTGTGTGTGCTGCGCGGAGCAGGGACTCTGATCAGAACTACGACAGCGCCAAAGAAGACGAGTACTGACTTGGAGCAGTAGATCCTGGTCTCCAGAGAGGCATGAGATGAGAAGAATTAAGTTTACATGATGCTGCTGTGTGGTAATTGTAATGAATGAAGTTATATGTGCGTGTACGTGCGTGCGTGTGTACGCGCGCCAATGTGCGTGCGCGTGTGTGTGTGTGTGTATAGCTGTGTGTGTGTAAAAGTTTATGCATGGGCTTGTGTGTATGTACATATATATATATGTGTGTGTGTGTGTGTGTATATATATTAGTTTTTATTATGGGTTTGTACTCTGAGCCTCAATTTTGTTGTGAAGTGACAAAGTTCTATTTTATATGAAAAGATATTATATCCTGTAAACCAGACATGGGGACTTGAGACTTAGTGACTTGGACTCGAGTCGACTCGAGTCGCTGTTTTTATGACTTGTGACTTGACTCGACAAAAAATGAAATACTTGAGACTTGACTCGGACTTGGACGTCTAGGACTCGGGACTTGACTTGACTTGAGACACGATGACTTGAATGACTTGCGTGGTCACATAATGTTTTCGTGCTCATTCAACGGCACTGCCATGTCCTGGGACGCAACACGTGCACCACGTGCACCACCACCGGCACGAGGCCGCGCGTACACCGGGGCTGCGAGCACGAAAACGATCCGCGGCGCCCGGACCGCGTACTCTCAGCCCCAGCCACAAACCAGCCGCACAAAATCAGCAAAGAGTGGCCCGTGGTGGTTTAATCCCGGTTTAGTCCAGGTCTAGACCTGGTCCAGTCCTGGTTTCGTCCCCTCAGATGTGAGAGTTGCGCTGTGTTTGCGCTTGTGGTGGAGGGCTATGTGGCGTTAATGTCTCTTGGCGTTGCTCAGATCAGTTGTTGGCTTGGTTTTGTGGAATGCAGGAGATCACTTGACCGAGGGTCTACGTTCAAATAATAATAATAAACAAAACTCTCATCACTTTTTACTCTTAGTCAGTCTCTTACAAAGGTGTAGTCTAAATACACGAGCTCTCGAGGAGCGCGCCTGACCCATTACGCACGCGAGGAGTGGTGTGTGTGTGTGTGTGTGTGTGTGAGAGGAGAAATGTAACAAAGTTTAATATTAATAAGCTATTTGTTTTAGCTATTATTTGTTTCCTCACAAAAAGGGAATGACTTATGGATATACTGTGTGAGTGTGAGTGACAGAAAGTGTGAGAGAGAAATGTGCAAAGAAAAGAGCAAAGAAATGTGACAGTTTAATTTACTGTAAGTTAGTATTTGTTTTAGCTGTTATTGTTACTTTGTAAAAGGATAGCTACTTGTGGATATTCTGTGTGTGTGTGTGTGTGTGTGTGTGTGTGTGTGTGTGGGACAGAGTGAGTTAGGGAGTGTAACAAAGTTTAATACAAGTTTGTTTTAGCTGTTACTGGTTTCACCTCAATGCTGAAACAATGTTGAAAACATGTGAAACAGTTTGGTTTTTGATGTACAGATCACTTTTACCAATAAATAACCAATAATTACATTATCACTGTTTTGTTTGAGTCTACGATGTATTTTACTGAACATGAGTATTTACAATACAAATATTTTATAACAGGTTGGGCACATTAGCCAGTGATGATTACTTACACTTTCTTATATATTGCCTTTCACTTTATTAAGATCAGATTCTGCAGCTAAAATTACAACAATACGCCAAAGGTGACTTGACTTGACTTGACTTGACCTATTACAGGACTTGACTTGACTTGACTTGACATAGCCTGTGACTTGACTTGACTTGACTTGCCCAAGAAAAAAATACTTGGGACTTACTTGTGACTTGAAGGTGAAGACTTGAGACTTACTTGAGACTTGCACATGTGTGACTTGGTCCCATGTCTGCTGTAAACATCTCTTGCCACTATTGATTTGAAGGAATTTTCAATTCACAGAGCCTTATATTCTTATATTTGTAAATAAAAAATGTACTTTGTCATCAAAAATGTCTTTCTCTGTTGTTTTAGATGTTTGAGGTGTCACTAAATCAATAAGTATTGACGTCAAAATCACTGATCTGCACGAAATCCCTCTTTGCACAAAACGCTCATTTTCTCCACTTTGTGGTCAAAAAACAGCATTTTTGCTGAAACTACCCTATGTTCTACTATCAATTACTTGAGAACTGAAAAGGTTAGAAGCATAATTTTTTTTACCAGATGAAAGAAGAGACACTTTATTATTACACTTTATTTTGATGTGTGCCATGTTTATATAGTCAAAGAACTCAGTATTCTGTGAGTCTTGTAAAATCAGTGAAAATGCACTAAAACTTCTGGCAGTCTGGGGTTGGAATTCTGAAAACAGGCCGGCAGTGAATGAGTTAATTTTTCTATACTCAACTAAACGACTAAATACAACAATCCCGGGTTTGTTTTATTTAGTTTTGTTTAGTTCTGTTAAGTTAAGCACCACACACTCAAGTTACTTTAAATGATTTTATTTGGCTAAATTTATTAAATTTTGTCAAACATCTCACTTACCTGCTTACCTGTTACTCCACATGGTCTGGGCACAAAAGAGGGGGCGTGATGTTTTAATGTTTATAGATGATGTTAAGCACTTTCATTTAAAGGGGACTTAGGCCCTTTAAAGGCAAAGTAACGTTATTTTACAATCTGAGCCTTCTTTCGGTAATAAAACAAGTAGTTTTACTCACCCATAGCATTTTTCTGTCAATTGGAGCAGTATCGCAGAACTTATGTTGAGCCGTTCTGTTCTAGTAATGATCCCGTATCTGTTAACATGGTGCTGTATCATTTGCTCGGGGCATTACTTTGCGGTCTCCAAATAACACAAACTTTAGCACTTTTCAAATCATAGAAGCCCGATGTCTTAATGAAAAATTTCGTTTGAAGCAAAAGTGGCCTGTAATCCGAGATTTAGCCATAGTTTCGAGTAGATGAGGACGCCAGTGCGCATGCGCGGACTGCTCCGGGGACCCAAATAGGAAACGCAAAGCTGAAAACTATGGATAAACCTCGGATTACAGGCCACTTTTGCTTCAAACGAAATTTTTCATTAAGACATCGGGCTTCTATGATTTGAAAAGTGCTAAAGTTTGTGTTATTTGGAGACCGCAAAGTAATGCCCCGAATACAAATGCTAACAGAAACGCCACAACGTAACTTTCTTCAAACAGCTCCAAATGACACGAACGTGATATGGGTGAGTCAAACGACTTGTTTTATTACTGAAAGAAGGCTCAGATTGTAAAATAACGTTACTTTTCCTTTAAGTAAATTGACAGGGTAACTTAGATAAAAGTAAAATTGCCACATATCCAACCTGATGAGATTGTGGACTTACCTGGAGGGAGGAGCTTCCTGTGGGGGTAACTATAAATGCAGGGTAGCTCAGCCTTTCAGGGAGTCTCATCAGTGCACACGTGGGTTTTTCTTAGTTTTGTTAATTTGAGCAGTTATTTTTTTTTGTAAATATGTAATTATTTTTGGTTGCCACGAATATCATGTTGAAAATTTTGAATAAATCTATGGGACAAATGAAATATTTTCAGAGTCAGGGACGTGCACAGGAATTTTGAGGGGCAGTTGCTCTGACCTGAAGAAAGGGCAACCCAACCCCCCCACGCGGGGGAAAAAAAAAATCAGTCTACATGAAACGTCTGGAGAAGGCTTGTGGCTGCTCCTCGTCTTAAATGTAATGTAATTATGAAAAATTGCCAGTAGTAGGCTAAAATATGAGTCTGATTAATTAATCAGTTAGCCTACAAACATCTTTATCACAATGCAACATTTCTGTCTCACCTGCTGGTTGGCTTTTTCTTTTTCCTTTTCCACCTCTGCAGTGATGTGCTCCCCTTTGCTGCCTCCCTGAGGGTTTCCTCTCTCTCCTGCAACCGCCTCTTTTCTGTGGGCATCACTTAACATAAGTGCTGGGGGGTATTCATCCTCAGGTTGGGAAGGTGGAAGCCATTTCTGCTACCCCATTGCCAAACACCAAGAGAAGGTTGAGATCCTTCTTAGGGTTAGTTGGTTGGTACCAACGTTTAATCCCAGACTTTGCAACTAGAGCTGCCCTGTTATCTGATATGACCCGTAAAGATAGCCCGGTAAAGGTTAAATGGACTCCTGAAACTGTACATGTTTTTAATGATCTGAGAGACTGCTTGTGTCAGCAACCAGTTCTGCAGTGTCCAGATTTTGAACTGCCGTTTACTGTATAGACTGATGCTTCAGATGTGGAGCTGGGGGCGATGTTGTTGCAAGGGGACGAGGGAAACCAACTTCCGGTTCAATACATTAGTCGGAAACTTTTTTAAAGGCAGAAAAAGTACTCGACAATCGAGAAGGAGGCCCTTGCAATTAAGTAGGCTCTGGACACTCTGAAATACTATCTCATTGGTAAAGAGTTTGTTTTGAAAACTGACCACTGTGCATTGCAATGGATACATAAAATGAAGGAAACTAATGCTTGTATTACTAGATGGTATTTGTCTCTGCAACCATTTTGTTTTAAGGTTCAGTACAAACCAGGCTGTGTGACAAAGAGGGCCTTTGTCCCTGTATACTCACCTTAATTTCATATTAATTTACTACTAGTTTTATTTAGTTAAGTAAATTGACAGGGTAACTTAGATAAAAGTAAAGTTGCCGCATATCCAACCTGATGAGGTTGTGGACTTACCTGGAGGGAGGAGGTTCCTGTGGGGGTAACTATGGGCCTGTTTACACGAAAATGCTTACGGGTAAAAAGGACAAAATATTTTATCGGAAGTGACTTTCATTAAGAAGGTGATGGCGTTTTGGGAGCTTAAAAATGCAAAAGACTGAAACCGTCCTCCAAAGTGGAAAACTTGAATATGCCCTGCCGTAGCGTTTTCGTCTACACTGTCTAAGACGCAAAACTCTGGTCAAATCTGCTGACGTTGCATATGCGTTTACGTCACCATTTCTGGATATTTCCATTTATAAAGTAAATTAAGTAAAAAAAAAATGCTCGTCTAAACGCAGAATAAAAAGAAGACGCGACGCCACTTTTGCGTCTTCTGTTCAGACCATCATCATATAAACGTAGCCTATAGAAGCAGGGTAGCTCAGTCTTTCAGGGAGTATCATCAGTGTAGCCGTGTACACGTGGGTTTTTCTTTGTTTCGTTAATTTCTGTTGCTTATGCTTGATTTTGAGCACAGTTATTTTTTTTTGTAAATATGTCATTATTTTTGGTTGGCATGAATATCACGTTGAAAATTTTGAATAAATCTATGGGACAAAGTCTCCTACTTAAGACCACATTGGCCAGCTTCCCACATTGTTGCATACAGTTACTACAATAGTAACTACTATAAGAACTATAATTGTGAAAAAGTACATTAATGGAAAGTATAAGAAATAATCAACACCTGTTTTTACTACCACTACTACCATCACTACCATTAGTACCACCACTACTACTACCACCACTACACTTTCTACCACTGCCAACACTTTTACTACTACTGTTACTACTACTACCACTGCTACTACCATTAGTACCACTACTACTACTACTACACCGCCTACCACTGCCAACACTGTTACTACTACTCTTATTACCACTACTACTGCTACTACCATTAGTACCACCACTACTACTACCACTACACTGCCTACCACTGTCAACACTGCTGCTGCTACTACTACTACCACCACTACAACTACTATATCACTACTACTATCACTACTACTACTACACCTACCTCTGACAACACTACTATTACTACCACTACGATCACTACTATCATCACTGCAACTACTATTATTACTACCACTACTGACTACTACTACTCCTACTACTATTACTACTACTACTACTACTACAACTGCACCCATGCCACTACTACCATTTACAGTAACCACCTTGGATTTTAGCAACAACCAAAAAAAAAAGGTAATTTTGTAATTGCAAAAACTGTACTTGGCAGATACCGAGGAAACATGCATACCACTCAACCTGGGGAGTATGGATAAGGTGCACCCCCCACTCCCTCTTTCCCTCCATCTCTCCCTCTCTCCCTCTCCCTTTGGCCAGGGGCTGGTAAATAATGGATGTATTGGGTTGGGAGCCGCGGTCGCTTTTTGAAATGTAAATTTGACGGGTGCGCTTGGATCACGGGCGGGTGCGTGCGAGTGGGGCGGGGTGATGAGAGAGGGAGGGAGGAGGAGAGACAGAGAGAGAGAGAGGGAGGAGAGAGAGAAAGAGAGAAAGAGAGAGGGCTGTCTTGTCACCAGTGGCTCAATATGTGTGCACGGAATGGTGATGGGGTGTCCTCCCTGAAGGAAAGACAGGTACTATGTGTCGAAGAGAGAAAGAGAGAGAGAAAAAGGAGGAGGAGAGTGGACCCCAGGGACTTTTAAAGGGGACAGCAGAAGAGACAGGAGCGAGGTAGGAAGAAGCAGAGAGGGAGAGAGAGAAGGGAGAAGCTGATTAATTTTGCTTTGACCCTAAAAACCTCTGGCCCAGTTGAAGTGGTAACCAGGCAGTGGAAAAGGAGATTCAGCGCAGTAGATTTCATCGTATTAAATATCTCATTCTGCCAGTCCCTTTTGTTAGCATTGACCTACAGTACATTAAGAATTCCAGGAGCAAAAGCGCTAATAGATGCCTGATTCCTCTGGCATCACATCATAATGGTCTTTTTGTATGGACACTTTCCATAATGTGTTGTTTTAATTGTATTTTTGAGGAAATGTGTTATCAAAATCGCATGGAAGCTCAAAACAAATGAAATAATCAATTAAAAACATTTAGCCTTACAGAGCTTTTGTTAACGACACTTGTTGCTAAAATAATTGTACTAACACAAAGAAAAATATAGAAAAATTGTGTTTATTAAACATTTCTAAAGAGGCTAAGAACAGTCTATAATGAAACTAATACCACTTACATTTAAATCAAGTTCTATTGTACATTCTGCAGTGAGAAATTCAATGGACCCAAAACTGTTCCTTGTAGAACTCCACCTCTGTATTTAGGAGTGTTTCGGTTTTAGAATTTCTTATATATGTGATTAAAGAACACACACACACACGATATTTTGACTTGACCCATATACATCTCTGAAAAAAATAAGACCACTGCATTTTTTTCTTCATCTCTACATGTATTACAGCCGTTCAATTCCAGCGTCACAAAACACAAAGCTGAGCTACTTCAGTTCTTGCACCAGGAGTTTAATAAAGTCATCCAAGAACAATGTGAAAGAAAGAAAGAAGAGCATGCCAAGACGCATGAAAGCTGTGATTAAAAATAAGGGTTATTGCACCAAATATTGATTTCTGAACTCTTCTTAAGTGTAAACATTAGTATTATGTTGTTTTAAAATGAATTTGATCTTGTTTCTTTGCATTGTTTGAGGTCTGAAAACATGTATCTTTTTGTGATCAAAGGAGAAGTTCAAGTTGTCAACTGGACAAAGTTTGTTTGGTTGAAAACGTTTCGCCGCTCATCCGAGAGGTATCTTTTTGTTATTTTGACCATTTGTCATTTTCTGCAAATAAATGCTCTAAATGATAATATTTTATTTGGAATTTGGGGGAAATATTGTCAGTAGTTTATAGACTCAAACAAAAATGTTTCTTTTGCCCAAACACATACTTAGAAGTCATAAAATCAGAAAAACTGATAATTTTACAGTGGTCTCTTTTTTTTCCAGAGCTGTAAATCAAAATTTTATGTGTCAATTCAATTCAAATCCACAGCAGCAGAAGCATTGGCCTCCTCAGCTCCTCCATCTCCTCTTCACCACCGACAGTCTTTTTTAAAAATTATATTAAAAACTTCTATGGGATCTTTATTGATCTCACACAGGAGAAATTCTTCTCTGCATTTAACCCATCCTGTTATTAGGAGCAGTGGGCAGCACATTACTGCGCCCGGGGACCATCTCCATGATCTTCTTGCTTCGGTTTGGTCAGGACCTCAGCTGGAGGATTTACCTATGGTGCATGTTTTGGGTTGAGGGGGGAAACCGGAGTGCCTGGAGGAAACCCACAGGGAGAACATGCAAACTCCACACAGAAAGGCTCGGGTGACCCGGGGATCGAACCCAGACCATGCATGCAAACTCCACACAGAACACACACACAGGCGACCGGGGATCGAACCCGGAACTGTGAAGCATGAGCGCTAGCCACTCAGCCACCATACCACCGTGTTATTTTGCTAACAAATATTTAGATATAGGTTTTGAAAATACTATGTTAGCCAAAAACAACATATTAACATTTTGAATAAGTTTCAGTTTCATTTTTAATGCTCTGACTCCCCCATCCTTTTGCTTTCTACACTAAGTCACTCCCCCTTCAGAGCGCTATCACTAAACAATCAGCATGCATCCCGTTAATGAAACTATTACCTTTTGCATCAGATTTGTGAAGTTGTAGTGTATTGTTTTTGTATCCTGCTTTTGTATATTTATATAAAATTATGACTTAGGGGTTTGAAAAGGGCCCGGGAAAGATCGCTAAATGACTTAAACATGTGATCACATATAAAACCACTTCAGGCATGTTTTTGATGAGGGAACAACGTTAAAACATGGTAGAAAGCTTCAAAAAGTGGATTTTTTGCAATGCTTCCTTTTAACTATATTTCTTAAAACTATGCCGCCTTCTCATTAGAATTCATCTCACATATTTAAGAACAATTAAATCTTTCAGCTAAATAATTTAACATTTTTTCCTTGTATTAATGTTTGCACAGTCTCCCCACACAATTCTTTCTGAAATTCCCTTGAAAGTTTTCCTGACCCTGGGCGGCCCTTACAGCTGTGCCCCTCTGTCCGATTCTTTTCCTCACTTCTCCCATATTGCGCTGTTGGAATTATTAGCCCCAGTTGAATCATTTAGCTGGCGGTGAAATAAAAAAACACACAGAAAAACTACCCCGTACCCCTTCTCAGCGGTGGAGGTCAGCGCTGGCATATGGCACCACGCGACAAGATGGCCGCCAGCTGGTTTCCGACATGACAGGAATGGAGAGAGCGGAGGAGAAGTGATGGGGATGGATTGAATGAGGTGATAAGGTGAAAGGAAACAAACGTGGAGGGACTTGGCATACGCCGCCACCCCCGAAGCCCCCGCCATCTTTGGTAGGTAGGACGGGGAGGGGGCGCCCAGATGGTCCGAGCGGAGAGTGACGGGTGGCTGTCAGGGGTATGGGGGGCGTTGGTGGGACCTACCTGGAGCGGGCACCTGTTCTACCCCGATCGGCTACATCTGGACAGCTCCATGGTTGACCTAGTTACTCCACACCAGTTACCGCACTAGAATAAACAGACAAACTTTTTCTGAAGTTTTGTATGATATCAATCCAGGATCACTTTTATTTGAATTTGTTTTTGGTTGCTGAAGAGGAAAATCTGAGAGAGAAACATTGGAAACAGTTTGGACTTGAAACCCATGTTGGCATACAGATGTGTCATAACTCTACCAACTTGGGCCCAAATTATTTATTTTATATATGAATGATTTTGTTAAAGTATCTGAACATGGAAAAATTCTATTTGCTGATGATACAACATTATTTTACCATGGAAAAGATATAAAAGAGGTCACAAATAGAGTAAAAGAAGAGCTAAAAAAAAGTAAAAATATTGGTTTGATTTAAATTGATTTATTTTTAAAGCCCCAGTGTGTAGGATTCGTGGCGCATAGGTGGATGATGCTATTGCACTTTCTGTTTTAGCTACGGCAGACCTCGAGGGTCACCCGGGCGCGCGCACGAGCCACGCGCCGCTACTGTATAAATAAAACGCGGTCCCGTTTTTTTTTTTTTCTTTTCTCATGAAAACACACATTCCCGATCATGTACCATGACACTCTACACATCAAATGAAACCTTACAGTCTCCTCTTTTTGACTATGCAATTCATTTCCCTGCACAATAATCACTCCCCGAGCACATTGGGCTTTTATACGGAAAAGCACAAAACGAGGTTAGCTTACCTTAGAATGCTTTGCACAGGTCAAACTCTGTCACCATAAACTTGCTCTCAATTTGTCCGTAAGGATCCAGCGAATAAAATCCAGTAAAACAATTTAGTCCAAAACACGTGTTAGATCCATTACAAGTCTGATCCGGCAGCATGCTTGTGTTGTTTACCCAAAACCACGAGCCTTGCCGAAGGCGAAGGCGGAGCCCAAATGTCCTTCTGCGGCTCTCGTATTCAAAATGGCTGCCTCTGCATGGGGAAGATCCCCCTTTTATGTGACTATATCTAAGTCCAAAAGAATACTTTGATTTCATGATGGAAGTGAAAAGGCTTGGAAAACAATGTATTTTTGAATGGGTATCTTCAATTTCAGTAATTAACAGGTAAAAATCTTACACACTGTCCCTTTAATGTTAATAAAACTAATTTCATTTTATTTAAAGATAAAAAGAAAAAAGACGACATAACATTAGAAATAGATGGGATACAGATTAAGAGAGTAAGTGACTAAATTTTTTAGGAGTCATGATTGATGAAGGTCTAAACTGGAGGTCTCATATAAATTACACTAAAAGCAACATTTCCAAAGCAATTGCAGTGTTGCATAAAGTAAAGTTCTCACTAAACAGTGCAGCATTATTAACATTGTATAACTCCATAATCACACTATATCTGATGTACTGTATGGAAATTTGGGGTCGACATGTAAAACTTACCTACAGCCATTATTTATTTTACAGAAAAGGGCTTTGAGAATTATCACCAACAGTCAGAGCATCAAACCCATTATCTGTTCAACTTAAAGTGTTGAAAATGTGTGATATTGTTGAATTAAGTCTCCTCATGTATAAAGCAAAGTGCAGAGTGTTTCCTGTAAATATTCAAAGATTATTTGAGATGAGAACAAGACACTACAATTTAAAGGAACCTACATGTTTAAAAAACCCAGATTCTGAACCGAGGTTATGGAGCGAAGCGTCGCTGTGAAAGGAGTTCATTTATGGAATAATCTGGACAAAGAAATCAAAGAATCAAGTACAAGACAACCAAGGCGCTTTACAGAGCATTATTCACTCACTCCACACTCACTCCAGATACTATTGTAGCCAAAGCTGCCCTTGGCCAGCTGAGGGAAGTGAGGCTGCCATCTGCACCATCAACCAAAAAACAAAAACAAAAACACAATTAGCACAATTTTTCCTCCATATTAAATTATCTCAACCATTAACCATTACCATTTAACACACAAAAAAAATGTTTTTTTTTGTTTGTTTCAAACCACATGTTTGAGGACTGGCTCTAGACCCTCCATTAAAAAGACCATAACCATAACTGAATCTTGATCTCTGCTAAAATTAGATTAATTGCACATAATTGACACTAGTGATATAAATCCATTTAAATAGACATTTAACAGTAACTATTTTAAAACACTTTTCACTATAGGTTCAATTCCCAGCCTTTTCTCATGGTTTTCTCATGTTTGCACATTTATGGACATAGCAACTAGTCAGAAAACTGAACTGAATGTATTAGTAAAAATAAAATATATTTTAATAAAGATTGACTGATACGATCTGTTGATATTTTTTTTAGGGCCGATACATATGGGAAATTTGGATTATTCTCCCCAAATTATATATTTTAAATGATATTTAAATGTACTAAAGTATTTAAAATAAAGCAGGCAGGGCAGAGCAACAGCTGAAGATTTAAAGCCGGTTGTCCAAATATCGGCCCGACATAAATATGGACCAACCAGTATATCTCTACATTTTAGTATACACATGTCCTTTTAGCGTCATGGCATTTCACTGTTCCACTTATTAATTCCAAAATTGAAATCGTCTTTTTGCCCCATATTCCTACATTAGCGTCATGCGTGCTGACTGCTAAGCCAGCGCACTCCGGGGACCAGCGTAAATGGACCAAGCCTAAGGAAAAGTCCCCCCTGCTGCCCTTTTGATATCATTACGGGTCATACTCATCTTCGCAAATACCCTTAATACTCCCTATCACCTTGTTTCCTACTTCCTTATCATAACTCTGCGCCCTTGAATTGAGTGATCCACGATTTTGAACCATCCAGGGGAATTCTGGGAGAAAATGAAGGATGGGACTTTGGGCGGCGAGGTCAAGACTTCCCTGCTTCCTGGTCCCCGCAGCAAGTCATCCTGGGATATGTAGTCGCCCCCGGACTTGGCGACGTTGGGGGGAGGGGGTCTGGCGTGCAAGTCGGAATAGGCAAAATTGGCAGGAAAAAATGGAAGGTATCGGAGGAGATGTTTTTGCAAGCGTGGTGGCGGCCGTGGTGGTGGAGGTGGGGGACGGGGTGGGGGGGACGACAGGGTGTCCTTGGTAGGGGCGTTGGGTGGGGGTTTACGGGCCCCAAATGACCGCCAGGAAATAAGAGCGCAAATTTACTGCTGAGAGTGAAGACTGCGAGAGGATGGCTGTATCTGTGTCACTAAATCAAGCCATAACCATGCACCATCTAAATGCATTTGTCCTTGTCTTTGAACTATTTAAATAGAGAAATATATATGTGATATTATGAGTATTACATTACATTAATATTGTCAAAAGGAAAAAGAGTGTTATTATGCTTTCCAGCCACTTAAAGGATCCATATTACTCTATTCTCTGATCTGTTTTAATGTTGTTTCCTCATCACAAACAGACCTGGAGTTGTGTTTTGTTTCAAATACACATGTTTAACACACAAACGAAGCATAGTTAGGCTGAGTTCTTCTCTCAAACTGAAAACACGCTAACGGTGGTAATACGGGAGGTGCTCTACTGTGTTTTTAAATTGCTCCATACACTTTCACTAGAATCATTCATTAGTTTATTTATTTATTTGATTGGGACAGAGCATGTTAATGGACAAACATGACACAACATGAATGTAAACACACTGGATTGTAGCCTAAGCCTAATCCATCCGTTGTCCCAAAGGGCTGGGGTCACAGGGGGCCAAACAAAAAAATATTGTACACTGCACTCGTTGTACAGTTTCTATTATGGCACACTCCATACATTGCACAGTTCCTGTTATTACACACTCTTTTGGATAATATCAGCCCTGGAATTGCCCATCTCTATTGAACCAAAGATAAAAAGATAGCTGTTAACTTGAAAACTACCACTTCATGACATCACAAGGTCGAACTGAGCATTTTGAGCTTTCATTAGGTAGACAGACTAATAATAAAGGATTACTCAAACGTGTTAATGAAACAAAACACAACCCCAAGTATATTTTTTATGAGGTAGCGAAATTCAATTTACCGTAATATCGACCCTTTAACAATTTCAGCATTATTCAGTCAGCTGTAGCTACAGCTGCCCTGGGGTAGCCTGACAGAAACAAGGCTGCCAATCTGCAGCCACTTCCCCAATAACTCAACACAAACATAATTTCAACAGAAAATATTATCATGTAAAGATCTGCCCAAATACAAATTTTGCAACAAAGTCACTTTATTTGTGTTATTTTTGTTCATATTTTTCATTACACATAATCAATGTTGGGAAATAACAAAAGCAGGCTACATATTCACAATACTAATTTTGTATTATGGTACAGTTACTATTTCATTAGCACAAAATAATAAAAGGAGAAATTCAATTTGTCAACTGGAAAAAGTTTATTTGGTTGAAAACGGTTCGCAACTCATCCGAGCACAAAGTCAAAACAATTCAAGAGTTCAAATTTAGGCTCCAAAACTGCAGCTGATAAAGCTGTTAAATCCTATCCTATCCTAAATCCTTTTACTGTATAATACCTGTATACCTCTATTCAGAATTCAGTACTTTTGTTTAATCATCTGAGTACATTTCAAAATTTAGTATTCTGGTACAAAATACACTTTTTTTTCTCAGACTTATTTCTTTTATTAAGTTGTTTTAGATGAGATGTTCTTAACATAAACATTCTTGTACAATATCAAAGTCAAAATATAGCTGCAAGCAGCAATGTGGGGCCAAGCAGGGACCCAGCCTAATTTGATGACGTGCGTTAGATCAGTCTTCGCCCAAGGATCCCAGGGATACCAAGTTTGTACCTGAAAATTCCTGCAACTTTGACCTGCTGGTGGCGCTAGAGGGTTGGGGGTGGGGGCCTATAAATTGCTGTGGGTAATGAGGAGACTGGCTGGAATGTGCATGCAAAATTTCACAACTTTTTACCAGACGGTTCTAGGGGTTGCCATAGACTCCCAGAGGCGGAAGAATATATAATAATAAGAATCAATAGAAACACTATAGGTGCCTTGCAGCTTAGCGCTGTTTGGCCCCAATGATGAAAAAGGTAGTACAAATATACAAAAGAACAATCAAAATTGTAACGTCCAAGAAGGAGTGGGGGGAAGAAAACTTATTTAACCCCACTCCCATTACTCATCTGTACATATTAACATAAAATAAAAAAGTAAATAAAAATCACTTCCATTTTCCCATGATAATTCTTATCTGTTATGAACTCTTCTTTCTTTTTTACTTGGAGACAAGTAACCATATAGTTAAGGATACAGGACCTGAATACTAGTACCAGCAATGGTAAGAAAGCACATACAGTACCAGCAAAGGCAAAAAAAAGCGCAGACCAGTGATGGTAAGAGAAAGCAAGTAACATAAGGTAAGAAACAGCACGTACAATGATCAGAGATGTTCCAGCAGAACTAGTTTTGCAGAGGATAGTGATGAAATTACCTTAGACACTCTTATACTGTGACCTGACCATATTTTTGTAATGTAATTTAAACGTATTGACACTTTGGTATTGCTTGTAGAGTTTTTCCAGACTGTTCCAGAGTTTCACACCACGTACAGACATGCAAAGGTGTCCTTGTGAACAACAGGCTGGACTGGAAGGACAAATGTAATGCTGTGTACAAGAAGAGCATGAGCAGACTCTATTTCCTGAGAAAGCTCACGTCTTTCAATGTGTGCAACAAGTAGATCTTCTACCAGTCTTTTGTTGCCAGTGCCCAACTTCGCTGTGGTCTGCTGGGGGGGCAGCAGCAGTAAAAGGGACATTGGACGGATTGACAAACTGATCCGCAAAGCTGGTCACGTGATCAGCTGTGAGCTGGAGACATTTGTCACAGTGAGGGACAGGAGGACGTTGGACAAACTGCTCTCCATCAGAGACACTCCTGCTCACCCACTGTATCAGACCATAGAGGGACAGAGGAACTCATTCTCCAGCAGGCTCCTGCAGCTCCGCTCAAACAGTGAGAGATACAGGACTACATACTATACTCATACTATAATACTCCCTACAACTGTACAACAACTCAATATTAAGTAATGGATATTCTCATGCTCTGTCAATCACTACATTATTGCACTGCTGTTTTTGTCTCCTGTATATAGCTGTGATTTGATATTTTATGACTTATTTTTCTATTTTATTTTGACTTGTACATATACACTTATTATTTGTATTTTTATCATTATGTCTCATTTGACACCGGTCTCTTGCTATCTTTTTTGCTATTCCATCTATTTTTTGTTACCCTTTTATATATTACATTGTGATGAGTGAGCTACTGTACCCAAATAATTTCCCTTGTGGATCAATAGTTTGTCTAAGTCTAAGTCTCAGCACAGTACACACTCTTACTGTACCTTAGTCGTAGCACTTTGTACTATCTCAGACGTCATTGGCAGGTGTATTGCGCGGTACTACGTGTGACTTCCTGACAGTTGCAGGAGTGAGCGCAGACACTTTGGAGTGGAGCTGTGTCACACCTCCTCCTGAGAGTATCGCACCCCCAACCCTGCAGGGGGAGTCAGGGCCCCACCTCCAGCACGCTCAGAGCTCCAGAGGGCCAACTATCAACCAACGTGATAAAGTTCAAAGAGTTTATATATTTATCTGATCCAGATGTAAATGATAACAAGTGAGATCTTAAAGATGCTGTACATCAACAACTAGCATGCTAACTGAGAACTTCCTGTTTATTGGACGTTTAAATGCTTGGGATGCATACAGCAGTGGA
Source organism: Paratrypauchen microcephalus (assembly GCA_036785185.1). NCBI lineage: Eukaryota > Metazoa > Chordata > Actinopteri > Gobiiformes > Gobiidae > Paratrypauchen > Paratrypauchen microcephalus. Next base: position 694,637 of record JAVJIX010000124.1, on the reverse strand, counting down.
CTTACAGCTCTGGAAAAAAATAAGAGACCACTGCAAAATGATCAGTTTTTCTGATTTTACTACTTATAGGTATGTGTTTGGGCAAAAGGAACATTTTTGATTGAGTTTATAACCTACTGACAACAATTCCCCCAAATTCCAAATAAAAATATTATCGTTTTCAGCATTTATTTGCAGAAAATGACAAATGGTCAAAATAACAAAAAAGATACATGTTTTCAGACCTCAAACAATGCAAAGAAACAAGATCAAATTCATTTTAAAACAACATAATACTAATGTTTACACTTAAGAAGAGTTCAGAAATCAATATTTGGTGCAACAATCCTTATTTTTAATCACAGCTTTCATGCGTCTTGGCATGCTCTCCACAAGTCTTTCACATTGTTCTTGGGTGACTTTATTCCACTCCTGGTGCAAGAACTGAAGTAGCTCAGCTTTGTGTTTGTGGTGGAATTAAACAGACGCTGGAATGGAATGGCTGTAATACATGTAGAGATGCTGATTTAAGAAAAAAATGCAGTGGTCTCATTTTGGTCTTATTTTATTCCAGAGCTGTATTTTGACTGAGCTGTTTATACAATATATCTGTACTGAGGCAAGACAGATTATGCTCAAATACATGGGGAAAAAATGAATAAAAATAACTTTACAGAACCAAAAACGTTAAAGACCATAAACCAGGATTAAACCAGAACTCCAGCCCCCATGGTTGATACTTACCACTTCAGATTAGGAACACCCTCTAAAGCTGTTGTTTTGAACCAGACTATCAAACTGTCAAAACTGCAGTTACACCAAATATGCCTTTTGGGTTGAAAACCATAAAAACCAGGAACAGCAACTTTTGAATGGCCCATATTAAGTTATTTTCTGATGTACGCTGTATCCTCATGAAAAAAACATACCTGGAGTTGTGTTTTGTTTCATTCACACAGATTCTACGTATTTAGGCTTCTTCTTTCACAGCAAGAAGGTTCTGGTATTCGATCCCTGGGTCGCCTGGGCCTTTCTGTGTGGAGTTTTGCCCCCGTGTCTGGGTGGGTTTCCTCCCTGCACTCCGGTTTCCCCCCCCTCAACCCAAAACATTCTCCATAGGTAAAATTCTCCAGCTTAGGTCCTGACCAAGCTGAAGCAATAAGATCATGGAGATGGTCCCCGGGCTCTTCTTCTTCTTCTTCTTCTTCTTCTTCTTCTTCTTCTTCTTCTTCTTCTTCTTCTTCTTCTTCTTCTTCTTCTTCTTCTTCTTCTTCTTCAGTGTTCCACCTTGTTACATCATGTGGTAATACAGGAAGTGCTCTGCCGGGTTTTGAAATTCCATACACAATCCCTAAAATCATTTGGATGATTTTAACCCTGGTATTCTACTAAACAATCTCTACTGAACAAACTAAATCTTCATGACATCACAGGGTGGAACAGATCATTTTGAGCTTTGGAGATGTAGACAGACTAATAATAAAGGGTTACTGAAACATGTGTGAGTGAAACAAAACACAACTCCAGGTATGTTTTTGATGACCTAACAGCATTATATTATGTCTAAAGCTCACAAGAGTCCATTTTGCATAATATAGGACTTTTGATATCTCCATTTTGTTATAACTACAGCCAATATCCATAAAGGATAAAGGATAAAGGATAAAAGCGTCAGTCTCTTCTTGCTGATTTTTCGCTCCCCCCTCCCTATAGTGTATTCATGTGTGTGGATAAGCCTTCATCATGCCAACTTCGGAATGCCTTTACCCCAGCACTCCTGCTCATGGGAAGTGTGACAAGGAACTCAACAGGCTTTGGCAAGGCATCTGTCCGCAGGGGAATCTAACCACTCCAACATGGCCACCACAAGAAAAGCCCCCCGCCACAGCCAAGCACAGTGCGGTAATCTCCGGTAATGCCATCATCGCTCCTGAGGGCCTGTTCGCTGGTAAACACTGCCAAGGGCCACACAGCATCAGAGAGTGGACTGCGTTACCCACAGTCCCCCTCTCCGCAGGCAGCTGCTTCCATGGTTGGGTAGAGGACACTGACTTTTCTAGAGGCGATGTTCCCAGTGCGAGATTGCGAGGAAATATGGGAAGAAATGCCAACACAGAGGAGTTGGATAAAGGTTTATAGTTGACTGCTGGGTTTGGTGTTGCCACGGTTATTTTGATCAATAGGAAGTAATAAAGTGAAAACAATGCAGATAGTCCATGGGCTTCAGAATGATATAATATTAGGAGTGTTGCCATAGTTACTAACAATGGAAAAAATAATAATAATAATGGAAAAAGTCAGCAAAATGTAGCATAATGAGAAAGCTGACACCATGAATAAGGGAACAACACTGAAGTTTAAGGTTGATCTGAACAATTCCCATTTAAAATTATAATTCAAATTCAAATAATCAATTTAACAATTTATATTGTTAGAATTACAGTACCTATGCCGCCACAATAAATAAACAAATAAATAAAGCACTAACTTCTAATAAAATAGGCTATATAAGAATTAGGGAGTAAAAGTGAGCATCACTGAAGTTTACGTTTTTTGTTCTGATATTCCATTAATTATTTCAAAGTGGTTAAATATGTATTATTATAATCCATCCATTTTCTTTCACATACCCAGGGCTGGGTCGCAGGGGCAATAGTCGAAGCAGGGACTCCCAGACTTCCTTCACTCTGGACACTTCCTCCAGCTCCTCCGGTGGGACCCCAAGGTGTTCCCAGGCCAACCAGTGTGTCCTGGGTCCTGAGGGAGGTGTCCAGGAGGCATCTGGGACAGATGCCCGGCTCCTCTCGACGTGGAGGAGCAATGGCTCTACTCTGAGCGCCTCCCGTGTGACTGAGCTCCTCCATCTCTAAGGGAGGGCCCAGCCATTCTGCGGAGGAAACACATTTCGGCCGCTTGTATCCGCGATCCTTTTGGTCGTTACCCAAAGCTCATGACCATAGGTGAGGGTAGGAACGTAGATTGACCGGTTAATAAATGTATTTTATATTGTTATACATTTATTTCACATTGTTAAAATTACAGTAAATATGCCAGGTACATAAATAAATGGAGTATTTAATTATAATAAAGTATAAACTGTAAGCAAAAGGTGAGTAAAAGTTTAAGATGCCCTTTCGATATTCCAATTTCAAAGAGAAAATCTTTATGCATTTGTTTTAGTTTTTTTTGGATTGTTAAAATATGTTGGCCAAACAAACTAATAAATACATGAATAAATAAAAGGCATAGAATGATAAAGTTATACAAGTAAAATAAAAACCAGAAACCCTTAAAGATAATGTACACAACTGGAGATAAAGGACACCCCTGCCGCACAGACTCCAACAGGTGCTCAAATTTAACTTTCTGAAAACGTAATCCGAAACTGAATTTAAATTTCCGACAAATACACTGCACATTGATTTGAATCGAACAGATGTGGCAAATCAGTACTGCTGTAACTGCCTCTCCGCGGACCTCTTTAACCCCTTTGACAATGGCATCCCAGCATCCTCTCCACAGACCCCTCTCCTCCTGCTCCGGTCTTCAGCACAAAACCCAATTTGTCTTTTATTTCCTACATGGTGATTCTGTTAGCGACCGCAGCCTGCCTGATATTATGTGGCAGGCGAAATCTAATGGCCCTCAATAGATTTTCCCGGGAATAGGGCGGAATTAGATCTGCGGAGTGGGAACTTCATTTGGCACCAGTGAATCCTATAGTGGGAGAAGGAGGGGATGGGGGCTCATACACAAGGCTGAATCAGCAGTCTCAAACTCCCACACTGGCTTGTTCTAAACCCCACAGCTTGTTTACAGTTTGCAGTAGCATCTTACAGGGGGCGAACACAGGGGGCGCTCTTATATTCTTGTAAATGTTGAATGTGCATGATATGACATAGGGTTGAACTGAGCTAAAAATAGTTAAAAATGTGAAATTCCCAATGAAAAAAACTAAATATTTACAAAATGATTATACAGCAAGCTAATATAAATACAAAACAAGAATTTTAATCATTTTTTTAATCTACATTTTGAATGCATGTTTCTTAATATATTAATTTCTTAAACTTTGAATTACAACACTGTAATTTCCCCATTGTGAGACATGGTCAATCAAGGTTAACTTATTTTATCTTAATTAAAAATAAAAAATATTTTTGTCATTTATTATAACTTAGGGCCTGTTTACACAAGAACGCTTACAGGTAAAAACGACAAAATATTTTATCGGAAGTGCCTTTCGTTTAGACAGTGTTGGAGTTTTGGGGGCTTAAAAACGCCAAAAAATGAAACTGCCATCCAAAGTGGAAAACTTGAATACGCTCCGCCGTAGCGTTTTCGTCTACACTGCCCAAGATGCAAAACTCCGGTCAAATCTGCTGACGTTGTGCGTTTACGTCGCATCGCACATATCGTATATGTTGCGCCTTCGTTGCTTTGTAGTCTAACGTGGTCTGAAGCAATAGTTGAACTTCTTTGTCTAACCACACAAATTTTTTTTTTTTGCTACCGGTAGCAAAAAAACAGTCGCGGCGCAGATGAGAAAAAGGAAGATTCTATGCATGCGCGCGGACATAGTGATAATGTATCACAGCACTATGTAGCCGCCTGGCATGCATACCCAATCGAATTCCACACACTTTTGCGTCACCGTATGCACGCAGATTTTCTCCCGAAAACACTCGTCTAAACGCGGAATAAAAAGTGAAGATGCGACGCCACTTTTGCGCCTTCTGTTCAGACCGTCATCATATAAACGTAGCCTTAATTTATAATTAAACTCTTTCTCTCCCCATACCTTTATTTCAACATAGTAAAAAAAGAACATACATTTTACTTTCCATACAATTTTTCACCATGTAATTCATTTTTTTTATCTAATGTTCCATGCACATCTTTTTATGATAAAGATAGTAATTACATCTATTTTTATTATGAAAATTTAGTTGTGATAGTAAACGAATGTTGTATTCACACACACACACACACACACGCACACGCACACACACACACACACACACACATATTAATTTATCATTTTATCCCTTTACTTTGATATTTAAATTTGGATTTGACACATATTCAACAATAAAAAATAAAAAAAAATCCATGACGAAACTCACCTGTGTTCAACAATGTACCCCCTCCCCATTCACGCCACTTTGAAATAGACACTTGAAAGATGACATATTTGAAGTGAAGGGGCAAAGGTACAAGGCTGCGTCCAGAAAACAGTGCAGGAGGCTGTGTGTGTTTGAGGCGAATGGGGGGGTCCAATTTGTGATCCAGAGAGTGGAGCAGATAGGGTTTAAGTTCCAGGGGTCACTACCACCATGGGGGTCTTGGTACACATGAAAAACATCTATATTGTCATGTCAAGCTGTCAGTGGAGTTGAATGAAGATGTATCATATAAAGTCACATTTTGGGTTTTGGTGGATGGGGAGCAGAAAGATGGAATTTGAAGTATTTTAAACAGATATTAAATTTTCATGCTTTTTGTTATTTTAATATTTTATCTTAGAACTTCAGCTTGATTGCATGATTTTAAAATTGTATTATTATTACAGTTAATTTGACTTAAATGATAATTTCTGTCTCACTCTTTTCCCCAAACACTACTCCATCTTTATACATACTGTAATTGGCTATGCCATCGCCCAATCAGAAAGTTTTTCAATGCGCAAAATCACAATTCGCCTATCTTGACATGGTTGATGTGTTTTAGCTTCATAAAATGGATTGCTGGCTCGTACCCTTGTCAGTACAAATTGTATAAAAGTATAAGATATAACTAATACTTTCAGGATAAACCTTGGGAAATTTGATAATTGTTGTGATAATAGTGTGTTTTCACCGACTCGAAAAAATCCGACCATGACCCAGATGTCAGAAGAAGAAGAAGAAGTGACTTTATTGATCTCACACTGGAGAAATTCTTCTCTGCATTTTAACCCATCCTATATATATATACATATATTAGGAGCAGTGGGCAGCACACACATTAGGGCGCCCGGGGACCATCTCCATGATCTTCTTGCTTCGGTTTGGTCAGGACCTAAGCTGGAGTACCTATGGTGCATGTTTTGGGTTGCCATGTTGGCCAGATGTTGCCAGATGCCATGTTGGAGATGTTGCTCACTCAAAGTAAACACGCTTATAAAGCAACCGTGCAGGAAAAAAAAATCTAAATTTCGTGATAAACCTTCCACATCACAAAACTTCTGATGCAGTTGACCAGTTGTATAGACATAAGTTGGATGCCAAAGAAAAGGAGCGTTATATGAACAAATTCAAATTAATTGGGCAAGAAGATCCATATGAGATGGATTCAAGTTTGTTCAGTGACAGTGGAGATTTGTCGATTCTGCTGCTGTAAGTGATCCCGATATTGTCTTCTTCCCAAGCCCTTATACAGCACAAAACCTTCAGAGCTCTAAAGGTCTGGAAGCAGCAACCAGTTTGTTTGTGGCTGGTACGAGAGCACAAAGTGCGGAAAATTGGAGACAAGCATATTGTGATGTCAAAGGTAGGCATACTTGTATTACATGTATAGCGTGTTTAAGTATATTGTTTTTTATTATTCACGTTTTGCAAAGATTAAAATATTAACATTGTCTTTCTGCCTCTGTCGCCTCCTTTCCTTTGATAATCGCTCTGTCTGTTCACCCTCGTTGGTCACTACTTTAGGTAAATGATAGAACTGCAGGTGTTTTTCTCTGTCCGATCTATTGTGACGCCAAGGACCCGACAATAGTTGACCTTTTTTTTTTTTTTAAACTTTTTCTTTAAAAAAACAACAACCTTATTTTGTTTCGAGTATCTCCAACATGGCCGACTTCTGGATTATAATGTCACGTGAAAACTCCTTATAGTCAGGTGGCAGTGCCTTGTTCAAAGACACAACTCTAGTAAAGGCCACATTGCTGATAGTGAGAATCAAACTGCCAGCCTTATGTTACAACATTACATTATGCAAAATCAACTCTTGTGAGCTTTAAGCCAAGATAGAATGTTGTTACTTCCTTTGTTTCTTTCACACATTTGAGTAACCCTTTATTATTATACTGTCTGTCTACATCTCCAAAGCTGAAAATGCTCCGTTCCAACTTGTGATGTCATGAAGCAGTAGTTTTCAAGTTAACAACTCCTTATACCTTTAGTTCAATAGAGATTGGAAACCCCAGGGCTGAAATGATCCAAAAGATTCTAGTGAAAGTGTGTGGAGTTTAAACACACTTCCTGTATTACCACAAGGTAGAGCAGAGTGTTTCTGTTTGAGAGAAGAACTCCAGGTATGTTTGTGATGAGGAAACAACATTATAACATAGATCAAAAACATGGGCTCTTTAGCGTTGGGCATTTTGGTCAGTAGCTGATTCGGCAACCTACGTTTCATATCTGTTTTTTATTATTATTATTTTTTTGTACATGGTTAAAAATGGTAAAAACAATCAATCCAGAACTCTACGTCATGTGCAGCAGTGTAGAACAAGCACCATTTGACCTTATGTTATAGTCTGTCCACCTGTCCGAATAATGACACCACAGGATGGACCCCCGGCTGGCTCGGAATCACTGCTTTTACTGCCCAACTGGAGCCATCACAAACTCATCAAACTCACTACCGAATCCTCCCCTCACCCGTACGCAGTCGTAAAGGAGCGCCATCGATTTGGTTTGAAAACACGATTCTCACGAGCCGATTGGGCGGTTCGGGAGATGTACGATGTGCCGTCAGCTCTGCCGCCGGTGGAAAAATGGCCGCCGCCCGGTGAGAGTATTTGTCCAGCGTAAAAAATGTGGTGGTGCTGTCAACGCCGCGGCTATTAGGGAGAAGAAGAGAGTCGCTAATGGTGGACGGGGGAAGTAAAGAGGTGTTGCGTTATACAGACTTGGAGTTATAGAGAACGTGGAGAATGACTTGAAAAAAATAAATGAATAAACTGAATGAAAACTGCACTGTAATTAATATAAATGCCAATCAAACTGCAAAAAACAAATGTTGATGTTGAAATAAGTAAGTAGTAAGTAAACCTTTTTCAATCTTGTAAATGTTTTGGGTTTTTATAAACATAAAGCAATGAAATGGAAAAAAAATACAAGAAACACGGTATGTAATTTTAGCCATAAAATCAACTAAAGTAAGATTTATATACATGTTTTTTTTTTTTTTTCCATTTTGGCTATTTTTTGTTGAAAAACAACTCTGAGCAGGCATCTCCACAAACCTGACTCTTATTTGGCCTGGATTTAGCCTCCTCCTGCTTGTTTCCATGGAAATGTTATTCTTTTGGCGATAATATTCCACGGTATGGCATAAAACATAACTATCTCCATCAAGAATGTTCCAAAGAAGGTTCAAACGTTGTATTTCTGTGGAATCATGCATGTGATGTACCACCTCGAGAAAGTTACATACTGTAGTTTTAAAGTGGACAACTTTTGGCAGTTGCATAATTCACCAATAAGTCACTCATGATTTCAATATATAGCTCTTTTTTTTTGTTTGTTTTTAATTAAAACTTAGTTGACACAGTTGTTAAGTGAGGGTAGAGTACTTGTCTTATGACCAGAAGTGTAATCAGTTCGGTCCAAACTGCAGACTGCCATGGTGTCTTTGAGCAATACACTTCATCTTGCTCAATTATGAAAAGTGATTGGTAGTTATGGTGAGTAATGATGGTCCCTCGCTCTATGGCGGTTCACTGTTCGCGGCCTCGCTGTTTCGCGGATTTTTTTTTTTAATAGTGTAACATTGTGTTCTGCGTCCTTATTGGCTAAGAGACTGTAGATCTTTGCCGATTGATAGATGGGGGACGCGGGGGGACCGGGACCAGACTGGAAGTAGACCAGGACCAGACTGATTAAACCTGATTCAGCATAGTCAAAAAATACTTAAATACACAAGCTTCTCCCACTTTCCTGAAACGCCCAATCACATTTGAGCCAATCCTTCACAGCGTCACCCTTCCCTAAGTGACCAAAGGGGGCATAAATCACAATAATATTCTACACGCCTTGAACTCTGACCCCCCTGTCTTCGCACAGGGGTAGCAGGGACCGAGGCGGGGGGGCTTGTATCCGCGGCACTGTTTGTGTGTGTGCGGCGGACATGGGCGCGTTTCGATTACTCACCGGCACCCCCCCACACACCCGCCCCCACTCTTTCTAATGCTTTATGTCCCATTCGTCTTGGGCTAAAGCCATTCTCATTATAGGCACGCCACCAGCTGCATGATAGCGCATAGCTGAGAATGAATAACCCACCCATCCCCGCCACCGCCGGACCCCCACCACAACCGCCCCCTGTCCTCTCCCCACCAACCCATCAGCCCCCTTCCTGCTCCCCCTGACCAAGACCTACCCTGTATGTGTGGTGGTAGACTTAAGAGGATCAAATCTGAAGAGGTGTTTGGCGCCCATGAATTTGGTTAGCAATTGTTCTTCTACACAATAATATGTTTCTTGATTGTCTTGCCCATGGACACAATGGCAGTGTGTCCTGTCAGTTGTGGGGATTGAACCAGCAAACATGATGTAAGCAAGCCTTTCCACTGAGCTTGTGTGCAAGAAGTTTAGCAATTTTAGCAATTAACACCCTAATAATTATACACAGATAAAAATAGCATCATTTTCAGGGAACACCTTTTCTAGTAAAAACTATTAAACATTTCATTTCATTTTATACTGATTTACTGAGTATATGAGTAAGATGGGTGAAGTGTCTTGCCCAAGGACACAGTGGCAGTGTGGATTGTCTGCAGCGGGATTGGAACCAGCAACCATGAGCTTACCTCTGAGCAGTCTTAGTTCAAATCTTTCCCCAAAAAACACGAAGTTATTACACTAAATTTGATATTGAAATACTGTATGTGCCACATGGGTGAGGTGTCTTGCTCAGGGACACAAAGGCAGTACTCTGGATTACCATGCAAACCTCTCTGTTAGTAATCAATAGTGTATACCTTTGCATCTGTACATTTTCAATATTAGAAATGAGCATCCTAAAATAGAAAACAAAGTTAACACTTGAACTGAGACTTTAGTTTAAATCTTTGCTCAAATTATGATTCACTTTATATTACAAACTTTAACTTTAACTTTCAAAAACCAAATCCACATAATCTTTTAAAGACTTTAAGTAGATCATTATATTTCGTCACCCCATTATCGTTTCTAAATCAAAGCGTTGGACTTTTGGACTTGTATTGTGGATACAAAGCTTATTTAGAAAAGCTCTTCAAAGCCAAAATAAGGCTACATATGCTGCTAATGATCGACTGCTCCAGCGTAAACAATATTAAAGAGAGGTTTGGAGATTGGCAGCTTTGATTGACAGCTCAGTTCGTTTTGGCCACTTTAGGAACAATTGAAATAATGGGATTGTGTTTTTGAAATTAACTCTCCTCCCACAGCAAGGTAGCTTTTCGAGAAGTGTATTAGCTGGTCAAAATTACTGGGAAAGAAAAGTCAATAAATAGTAAAGTTGTTTTTGATTCATTAGGCTACTGGTTTGGAATATAATTGGAAAATCACAGTAGACAAAACAATGCTTAAACTGAGACTGAACCAGGTCTAAACTAGGTCTCAAATCAAGACTAAAACCTGTACCCAACCAGCCCAGGCAATGGTCTAAACCTGGACTATAGCCTGCATATTTTTATTGTTCAAAAATACCCCCAAAAACATGCATTCTTACTGTAAATGTTGTAGCCTCTCCACAGATCTGGCCCGTAACTTGCCTGATCTGGCCTCGCCTCCCTGCGTCCATAGAGATAAGTTTAAGGCCATACTGTGGAACATTCCAGGCAAAACAATAACTCCATGGACACGAGAAGGTGGCGGACATAACAATTGAAAACTTCTGTCTTTACAGCGAGAAGCAGGTGAGGCATGTGATGGGTTTTCTCTAAAAAGTTTCATAGTGAAACTTTAAATACGCTTGGATAAGTTTCATTTCATTTCATTTATTAGTTTATTAGGACAGTGTACAATTAAGCACAGTGGCAGAGATGTTTGTACCAGATTGTAGCTCATAGCTAATTTCCATCTGTAGTCCTGGGAAGGGGAGACAACACAAACACAAAACAACTATACAATATACAAATATACAAATATACAATAAAATAAATATTTACGAGTTAAAAGTGCAATGTATAATGTAATGTAATGTTGTAGTACTATTGGTTTGGTAATCTAGGGGTCATCAGGTGAACATCTGATGGCAAAATACCTGTCTGGTATTGTTAGTGTGAGCATGTTTGATGTTTGGTGTTTGATTCTTATGTAATAAAAAATACAAAAAATATATTATAATTTATATTATTTATTCACTAATGTGCACTTAAAAATGAGATCTGGAACACTGAAACATCCTCACTGTTACACTTAAGAAAGGTCGTTCATTACAGCTCGACGTTTCCATAGTAACCGTGGTGACAAAATTGAAAGTTGAAATTGTTTTTGTGCCATAGCGACCCGTCCTGAAATTCTCATTTCCTCTTTACAAGAGCAGTGCATTGTGGGATCAAAACATATAGTCCTGTGTGATACACATCTGCACCAGTCATCCATCACCTGGTACAACTTTTCACCAAGTTTGAAAATTCTGGATTTTTTGTTGTTGTGCAATAGAGGGTACTATCTACTAAAAGGTTTCTTCTTCTTCTTCTTCTTCTTCTTCTTCTTCTTCTTCTTCTTCTTCTTCTTCTTCTTCTTCTTTTTAATTAAATTTTATTTTTTATATATATATTTTTTTTACATTTTTATATTTTCTTTATGGATTTTGAAAACCATCAATATAATAATGTCAATACATGTTTTAAAATTTAAAGCAAGCGTTTCATTTTATATGTAGGACATAGAGGAGGGACACATTTGTCCTGAGGGCAGTTAACCTCCTCAAAATATCATTGTTTGAGTTTTTCTATTATTGTTGTATTTTACTGCTCCATGTCCTTAAATTGGATTTTTAAAATGTATTTATTTTTATTTATTATTATTTTTTATTTTATTTTTGTAGGCTATATAATAATTACAATAACAATTACAAAAAGATTATACAGTTTTTTTTAAATTTGTATTTTGTATTGTATTGTATCATATTTTAAAAAAAAGTATATTTTATTTTTTTGTGCCTCCATTGTAGACTAAAGGGTGAATACAGTTTTTTCTACACCGCATGTTTATCTATATTTTTTATTTTCTTATTTATATTTTTCTTTTCTCGCCTGCTTTTCAGATTCTTGCAAGTTTAACAATTCCACTTTTCAAAACGTTCCTTCCATGTCGGATTCAAATATTTACACAAACTTTCAAAAAACACATTTTTATATATATTTTTACTGTATTTTGCTAACCTCGTGTGTGCGTTCTATAAAAAGCCAATCGATACACTGCAGTCTTAACATCGCACTTTTAGCATTTGATCCGGGGCCTTCAAAGCGTCAACAACACTAACCGCAAATCAATACACCGCCAGATTCCGACATTTGAGACGCGGAGAAGCTAACCGCCGAGATTATGCTAACACGCGGCCCCGTCGTGATTAGCATAATGCCATAAACAATGAATCCGACCTCACAACCCGAGTACAGTACGATTATGTTGTAGAGGTAGGATCGTTTTTGACCCCGCCCACCAGTCCAGTCCAGCGCAGTACAGTTTTATATAGTCCTCAGAGATTGCTACTATTTATTCCCCCCAACTTGAAATATACGGACTAAAACTGTATTGATCTAATGTACTCAAGTTGGGTTTGGTTAGAGTTGATGTAAAATGCGCAAAATACACTAAATATACATAAAAAAAACCTTAAAGATGCACTATGTAACTTCTCTGCTGTGTTACTGTTACTTTGCCTGTTTGTTTATTTTATTTTTTTAAGTTTTTAATGCACAACAATACTTTGAAAAGGATGTGGAGGACAGACTCACTCACACAACACATCCAAACAGAGGTGTCTTGCCCAAGGACACAACAACAACATGTGCACATACATAAGACACTTCCTCCACTATTTACAGTCCCAAAATGTGTCTGGAAGGATCTGGCATCTGGCATAAAAACCAAATCAATGCCAAATCACAACTGGCGTATAATGGGGGTCACCTGTCCACAGATCTGACCTGTAATTTGGCCTGGGGGTATCATTTCCTTGCATCCATAGAAATAGGTAAGTTTAGTTCAGTTTAGGTAAGTTTAAGGCCGTACCGTGGAACATTCCAGGCAAAACAACAACATCTCCATGGAGACAAGAAAGTGGCGGACCCTCCACTAGAAAAGTTACTTAGTGTGCAAAGAAAGAATACATTTTTAATAAACATTTTTCATGACATCCTGGATTAAAGGTGCACTGTGTAACTTTTCTTGTAGAGGATCCAGTTGCATGTTTCCACGGAAATATGATTACTTTGCCTGAATGCATGTTTTTAAATGTTAAGTTTAAGCAATAAAACCACCCATAATTGATAAATGCTTCTTATGTAAGTTTCATGCCATATTATTAATGGGAGAATGAAATCAAATTAGCTCTAAATATTGACAAGACAAAAAGTACTGAGTATAAAACCAGATGCTGTATGCTGTTGGATGAGCCCAGCGGTGAAAGATAGAAATGTGGAGCAGGTACAAGTGGCCAAACGTCTCGGAGTAGAGCTCGATGAAAGACTGTCCAGGTCTAAACACATCAGTGCTGTAGTGCATGGGATGGGCACGACTCTTAGTCTGGTTAACACCTGACCATATCACAAGTGAGATATGGGTCTGGGAGCTCGCTTCGAAAAATCCCGTAGCGGAGGTGTGGTTAGCGATTGCCAACGGCCGTTTATTGGGCGTTATGAATGTCTATCATTGAGCGTATACGTAAGTCCATAGCCAATCATTGTCATTGTCAGTTGTCAGTTCAAACTACAAGCTTCCGTTTGTCATGTAGTACGCGTCACCGTCTTTCCACCCCTCCCCCGCTCTCTGATTGGGGCCCTAAATCTGGGACTCTCGCTTGGACGAGCTGCCAGGCCGCCTTCCAGTTCGAAACGAACGGAAGCGGCCTGGGAATTCCCAGGCTACACGACTCTTGCAATGGTTAGAATATGTTCCCATTTGTTATCTTTGATCACGGTTGCAGATGTCATAAAAACACTTGTACTTTTACAGTTAGATTAGCGTTCCGAGCTTGGTCACGTGCTGCTGTGTCGCACATAAAGGAGCCAAATATGGTCCAAAATAAGGCAGCTCAATGTGCTCTTTGATTGATTCATATTTATTTGGAGTTTGTGCCAAGACAGAAACAATAATCATATACATATTATATATACATTCTAAACAACAGAAAAGCACATTTCTTGAAAAGGAGTGGGAAGAAGAAAAAACTTATATTAACCCACCCCTGTTCATTACATAGTTTAAAAAATTATGTGGTTGCTTATGGACGTTGATCAAAACCCTTACACCATGAAAGCAAAAAACTCCTTATAATTTCTGAAGCTGTGAATACAATAATTGGGCACTGCTTCACACACACACACACACACACACACACACACACACACACACACACAAAATCAAACATTTTTAATAATAATTTCTTTTGAAGCTGTGAATATAACACTCTTCAATGCACACAAAGAACAAATCTAAATTGAATGCATTCTATGTCGTCCTGGTTAAAGGTAAAAGAAAGATTCAGAGCTTCCCTGCTTAATCGGACAAGAAACATTATAGTAACTAAATGACCAAATGTGCTTTATGAAGAGCTTTGCTTCAGACGGGCACCACAGAGGGCAGATTCAAATGACCCATAATAAAACCAAACCATGGAAGAAGCGCAGTAAAACACAGATCAACATCTGCTTGGAATAATTTACCAAGAGATATTATTACTGCAAATACTAAACGTCAATTTAAAGTACTCCTGAAAAGGCATCTTGTGTGTATGTATGTATGTGTGTGTATAATATATTGTTGTGGTTATTGTATTTGTGTATAAAATGATGACTACAGAAAGAGTAGCTGTGATGCAAATCAAATAAATACGAATATGAATAATGCCATATGGTGGAACATTACAAGCAAAGCAATAGCACCTTCTCTTCTCAACTTTTTCTCCAAAACCCAAAGAAACCAATGACGAATTTCATGACCGTCCCTTAGTGATGATGTCATCTTGTCCATCATGTTACTTCATCACAGAAACGTCTCTTTTAGCCCATTCCCGCTCCCATTTGACCCTGGACTGGCTCTTCGTGGCACTGTAGCGGTGGGTGGGTGCTCGGGGAGAAAGTTCGTTGTACCCTCAAGCAACGCACTGGCGGATTTGAACTACGGCCCTGGTGGTTTGACAGTGCCGGGCCTCGTATGTGCTCGTTTGGCCCGGACAGGATGAGGGAGGGCAGAGTCTTGGCACAGGGCTTGGTGGGTCTGTGGGGAATCGGGGGTCTGGAGGTCTGGAGGTCTACGTTCTACCCCCACCGCGCCCCACCCTCGCCCATTCAACCATACGTCTTCATGGTGGTTCTTGCCTGGAGGCGTTGGCCAATCAGAGAAGAGCAGAGAAGACGGAGACAGAAAAGATAATAAGATGTGTGTGAATGCTAATGGTTTTCGAAAAAGAGAATAAATCCGATGTTATTTTTGACATTTTAGCAGATAAGAAAAGAGTCTGGTGAAATCTGGTACACTTTATTGTCCCTGTAGAGAAATGTGTCCTCTGCATTTGACCCATCCTTCCATGCCACTCGAGCAACCTGTCAGGAGCAGTGGGACCCATCTCCAGATCTTGATCAGAGCTACCTTATCTGGAGGATTTGACCTATTGTGCATGTTTTGGGTTGATGACAGAGGGAAAACATGCAAACTTAACAAAGAATGGCTTGTGCAACCTAGAAATTGAACCCAGAACCTTCTTACTGTGAGTGTTAGCCAACCAGCCACTGTAATATATAAGACGAAATTATCATTTTTGTGAACATAATATTTTCAAAAGAGAAAATTCAATATTAAGTTTATTAGCATCAAAACAGCTAAAACCATAGTTCAAAAAGATAAACATTTCCAAAAAAGTAAAGATACACTGTTGGACTCTAATCCTGTAATTTTGTATTTGAAAAACGTACGTGGGGGTCGCCTCTTCACAGATCTGACCTGTAACTTGGTCTGGTGGTGCCTAGCTTGTCTCCATGGAGATAGATAAGTTTAAAGGCATACTGTGGAACAATCTACGTCAGGGGTGTCAAACTCATTTTGGTCCGGGGGCCGTATCCAACCTACTTTGATCCCAAAGGGGCCGGATCAGAAAACTCATGGCAAATATACCCCAAAAATAGCAATAAGTCCAAATATTTGTGCAGAGAAACACAAATCTATTACAGACTGTTATTTCTTCAGTCCCAGCAATAATTCGTTTATCTTCTGTCTTATCAAATGCGTGTCGTAGTGGCGTTTAAGATTATATTTCTTGAGCACCGCCACCTGTTGCAGACACACCGAGCATTTTCCCATTTATCTCTGTGAACAAATAGGAATTAGTCCATTTTTCTTGGAAAATCCTGCACTCGACATCCACTTTTCTCATTTTTGACATTTTGCTTGATGAGGGTGTCAAAACGATCATCCTTTAAGAGTGTTTAGAAAGAGGTAAGTCTTCATTTGTGCTGCTCTGGTGGGAGGGGCCACGCACAGAGGCGCTGGAGACACTGGTATGCTAGAAAAGAGGAGCAGGAAATTACCAATATTTTAATAGAAAATTAAAATATAATTAAAATATTTTAATAGAAAATCAACTGAGGGCTCTGGCCCCCGGGCCGCATGTTTGACACTCCTGATCTACGCAATAAAATTTTAAGATAGAGTACCCCGAATTATAAAATATTTCTTGTTTTACGTTCCTCTCTTTCTCTCTTTTTTCTGCAAACAAAAATAACCCACTTCAGTTCTAGTTCAAACCTTACTGCAGTACACATTTTCATTGTGTTCTTGGGCAAGACACTTCTCCCATTGCGTTCTTCTGCAATAGGAGACAGAGGGAGTTCTCATCTCTCACACATAGCTACAAACTCCTTGAGGCCCCTGCCTTCGACTGCAGTGGCCCCTGGAGGCTCCTGAATCAATAGCTCATCCCAGGCCGGTTTGAGTCTGTCTATCTCCAGCAGCACAAGAGCCACCCACTACAGGGACGCCTCGCATCAGCGACACCCAACCGGGGACTGAGGGAGCCGGGGAGGGACGGGTTAAGTGAAGGGGGTGAGGGCGCTGGATAAACTCTCTATTTAAGCCCATACTAAACAAATAATATTTAGTTTTGCATTGTTATTTGCTATGGTAACTGTATGTACAGCTCTGGAAAAATATAAGAGACCACTGCATTTTTTTTCTGAAATCAGCATCTCTACATGTATTACAGCCATTCCATTCCAGCATCTGTTGAATTCCAACACAAACACAAAGCTGAGCTACTTCAGTTCTTGCACCAGGAGTGGAATAAAGTCACCCAAGAACAATGTGAAAGACTTGTGGAGAGCATGCCAAGACACATGAAAGCTGTGATTAAAAATAAGGGTTATTGCACCAAATATTGATTACATTAGTATTATGTTGTTTTAAAATGAATTTGATCTTGTTTCTTTACATTGTTTGAGGTCTGAAAACATGTATCTTTTTTGTCATTTTGACCATTTGTCATTTTCTGTAAATAAATGCTCTAAACGATAATATTTTATTTGGAATTTGGGGGAAATGTTGTCAGTAGTTTATAGACTCAAACAAAAATGTTCCTTTTGCCCAAACACATACCTATAAGTAGTAAAATCAGAAAAACTGATAATTTTGTAGTGGTCTCTTATTTTTTTCCAGAGCCGTATCTCAAGTTCATATATATTTTTTGAGAATGATTAAAGACTTATAACCTTGAAGATATTATTTCTTTGCCTAAAATATCCCACAATATGACATTTTACACAAAGTATCTGCCTTGCATTTGCTTCAAATACAAATTTTTTTATCCTTCCCTTAAAAAAACAACAACATCACATTCTTACTGTGAGCGGAGTCCCCTCTCCATAGATCTGATCTGTAACTTGGAGAGGTACAGTATTTATGTATTGTAAACAATTTGAAAAAAGTGTGTCTCAAGTGCTAATGGCTTGTTTTTTAATAAGATATCAAGTTAATAAACACATTTTGCACTTTTAGAGACTGCAGTGGTGGATGGGGTTAAAACTCTTCAACAGTATGGTTACCGGTTCCATTCCCACCAGAGTCATACATAGGCAAGGTGGGTGAAGTGTCTTGGCAGCATCATGCACGTACAAGTACCACTACACTTTATGTACTACAGTGGTCCCTCGCTCTATCGCGGTTCATTGTTCGCGGCCTCGCTGTTTCGCAGATTTTTTTTTTCAATTTTATTTTTTTTATAGAGTAACATTTTTTTATAGTGTACCATTGTGTTCTGCGTCCTGATTGGCTAAGAGACTGTAGACCTTTGCCGATTGATAGATGGGGGACGCGGGGGCACCAGGACTAGACCGGGACTAGACCACGACTAAACGTGGACTAAACCAGGTCTAGACCAGAACTAAACCAGGTCTAGACCAGGTCTAAACCAGGTCTAAACCTGGACTGGACCTGGACTAAACCAGGACTGGACCAGATCTAGACCTGGACTAAACCGGGACTAGACCAGGTCTAAACCAGAATTAAACCACCACGTGCCGCTCTTTGCTGGTTTCATGCGGCTGGTTTGTGGTTCGGGCTGAGAGGACGCGGTCCTGAAGGGGAGGCATGGTTCAGGCGCTGCGGTTCGATCTCGTGCTTGCAGCCCAGGTGTACGCGCGGTCTCGCGCCGGTCGTGCTGCTCTGTCACGGATTTGAACACGATGAGGGGTGCACGTGTCGCGCACTTCTCCAAGGGGTTGGTGCGCGTCGCGTCCCGGGACGTGGCAGTGCTGTTGGATGAGCGCGGTGCTTCCTGCGGATCCAGTGACTCATGTCTCCGATCCCCTCGCGTGTCCGGCGGGGCTCCTGGAGCCGTGTCCTTCCCCACGCGTCACTATTAATACATTTTGTTGAAAATCTATGAAAGTTTGAGTGTTTAGACGAGAGAGAAATGTGAGAAAAGGTTAATTCCAGTCTGAGAAAAGCGTATAATGTGTGTGGTGAGGCATTTACAGCCTTAAAACATGTAGAATAATTGTAAAATATAAAGTTGTCCTACTTCGCGGATTTCTCTTATTGCGGGTTATTTCTGGAACCTAACCCCCGCCATAAACGAGGGATTACTGTATTTACAGCTACAGTAATGTGTGTGATTGCAACAGGAAGGGCATCTGGTTTTAAAAAATCTGCCAAATCACTAACTGGTTAATTTAGAAGCAACTAATACAAGCACTAATACTACAGTAACAGCTAATGCCCAAACCCTCTTTTATTACCTTTGAATCTATTTCCAAACTTCTTTGCCACAATTCCATGGGTTTTCTTTTAACTCTTATCCAAAAAAAAAAATAAAAAAAGCTTACAAAATATTCTGTCTTTCTTGTTTGAATTCCAAATCATACAGAATCAAAATGGTCTTGCTCCATTTGAACCTTTGATACTCGATCTAGCGGTCACTTATGTTGGGCCAGCACTGAAATCCAAGAAGAACCGTTTTCCCCGAGCCTTTTTATGCGTTTTTGAACACATCGCTGCACGATTTTCACAGCTGTAGAAATATGGCTGATCCAATACCCAGGTGTGGGCGAGCGAGGTATGCAAAGAGCAGGGGAGAGAGGGAGTCTTCATGTACTTATGCAAATGCGGGTGTTCTCATCATCTCTTCATTGCAATTTTTTTTTATGTCTAATGACTTGAATGGAGAATTTAATATTATTTGAGAATTTTGGACTATAATATATTTTTAAAAATCCCAAACTAGTCAAAGCTTTACTCAAAACAAGATTCATATTTCAATATCGAGAAATTTTTAACTTTTGATGCTATATTTAAATACAAATTTCCCCTTCTACATAAAATTTTTTATCCAATAGGCCGATATTTATACGATATTTGTCTTGCCTTTGTGGCTGATGACTGATACTTGTCAATATTCTGATATCCTCCTTTTTTTGTGATTTTGTATTTGGAGGTAAATGAACACCTTAGCATTTACATTTTTTGTTAAAGGGACAGTGTGTAAGATTTTTACCCGTTAATTACTGAAATTGAAGATACCCATTCAAAAATACATTGTTTTTCAAGCCTTTTCACTTCCATCATGAAATCAAAGTATTCTTTTGGACTTAGATATAGTCACATAAAAGGGGGATCTTCCCCATATAGAGGCAGCCATTTTGAATACGAGAGCCGCAGAAGGACATTTGGGCTCCGCCTTCGCCTTCGGCAAGGCTCGTGGTAGCACCGGAGGCAAAGCAGCAGGCGGCTCCGGCGCGCTGCGCAAGAGAGAAGGAGAGAAGGAGAGAGGTGCGGGTGGGGTGGGGGGAGGCTCGTGGTTTTGGGTAATCACACGTAGTATTGGATCTAACACATGTTTTGGACTAAATTGTTTTACTGGATTTTATTCGGTGGATCCTTACGGACCTATTGATACCAAGCTTGTGGTGAAATACAGAGTTTGACCTGTGCAGAGCCTTCAAAGGTAAGCTAAGTAACAAAACCTCGTTTTGTGCTTTTCGTATAAAAGCCCCATGTGCTCAGGGAGTGATTGTTGTGCTGGGAAATGAATTGCATAGTCAAAAAGAGGAGACTGTAAGGTTTCATTTGATGTGTAGATTATCATGGTTCACGATCGGGAATGTGTGCTTTCATGCGAAAAGAAAAAAAAAAACTGAATACCGTTGTTGTCGGCCGGGTGCGCGGCGCGCGGCGGGTGCTCACGGGAGCGCGCGCGGGTACGCAAGCTCTCCGCTATGGCGCGTCCGGGTGACCCTCGAGGTTTGCCGTAGCTAAAACAGGAAGTGCATAGCCACTATCCACCTATGCGCCACGAATCCTACACACTGGACCTTTAATTTTATTTTTATTGATGATGTTGTAACATGTTCTCTGTAATAGCTCTAGCGTTAAATCCACGTGAACCTAACAAAAACATTTTTTTTTTTGATGACCAACATCTCTGACAAGCTTCTACAGTCATTTCAAAGTTTTTAGACTCGCTTTTAATTTCTTATTTATTTATTTTTTAATCATAGTGCAGCCACAAACTAGAGTCTACCTCAAAACACTTAAAAGATAAACTGGTTAACTCAATGTCCACTATAAAGAACACAAATGGATGGGCGTATATGGGAGATTTTTTGTTATAGGATATGAAAATTTCACAATGAACTTTTCTCTTTTGTAAAAATAATACCAAAATGCATTTATCTGATAAAAAATAGTCATATTTTTTTACCCTAATTGCCATTCTATTACCATTTTTGCATTATTTCCATTTTATATCTGCTAAATGTTCAATTATTGAAAATCCTTCTGATGTCACAGATACCGACAGGTCTGGACTGGGACAAAAAAATGGCCCTGGCATTTTTGGCTTAGACCGGCCCCTCATAATTAGTCCTTGTTTAGTCCTGGTTCAGACCTGATTTAGTCCTGATTTAGACCTGATTAGTCCTGGTTTAGTCCTGGTTCAGTCCTGATTTAGTCCTGGTTTAGTCCTGGTTCAGACCTGATGTGATTTCTTTTTATTATATTGTATTGTATTTTTATTGTATTTATAATTGCACTTTATCATATTTTTGTATTGTATTTTATGATGTGAGGACTGCAGATGGAAATTAGCTTTGTGCTAAATCTGGTGCACTTTTTAATGAAACTGCACACTGTCCTTAATAAACTAAACTAAAACTGATTTAGTCCTGATTTAGATCTGATTAGTCCTGGTTTAGTTCTCGTTCAATCCTGATTTAGTCCTGGTTTAGTCCTGGTTCAGTCCTAAATTGTGGGCCAGTCTCTAAGTAAAAAAAAAAAAAAAAAAGAAGGTCATCGGCCCCTAGGACTGTCGGCCCACCGGGAAAATGCCCGGTATGCTGGGGCGGCAGTAGCTCAGTTGGTAGAGCGCTTGCCTGGTGATCCAGGGGTTGGCGGTTCAAATCCCGCTCTTGACGGGTGGACCACGTGTGATCCAAGCTCCCACAGATGAGCGCTGCAGTTGTGTCCTTGGGCAAGACACTTAACCCCACCTCGCCCCCAGTGTCTGCGGACACTGGTAGCCCCCCATGGCAGAAGAAACATCGAGGCCCGTTGTGACGTGAGCCACCTGTGGGAGGATTCTCCAGCTGAGGTCCTGACCAAGCCAAAGCGGGAAGATCATGGAGATGGTCCCCGGGCGCAGTAATGTGCAGCCCACTGAAAGTGGAGGGTGCATGAGTGTTGGAGGTGGTCGGAGGGGCCGATGGCGCGGATTGGCAGCCTCGCTTCCGTCAGCATGCCCCGGGGCAGCTGTGGCTACAGAAGAAAGTAGCTTACCACCGCCGAGTGTGGAGTGGATGAATGGTGAACTGTGGAGCGCTTTGGGATGAAAAGGCATGTCATGAAAAGCGCTATATAAATGGAATTAAAAAAAAAAAAAATTACCAGGCCTGGATACCGATATTAGAACTAAGTAAAGCTCAACATGGATTTTTTGATCCGATATAATTTTGGCTTGCTACTATGGCCAATAACCGATAATTATTATTTTTAAATCTATATCTTAAAGGTACACTGTGTAACTTTTCCAGCAGAGGATCCGTCGGTGGATATTCTGAAGATTTAAATCTAAAAAAAAAAGTTGAGTTATTTACCCTTTTTTAGTTTCCTACATAATTCTATATCTTGCTTCATGTATCTGATGTTTTCCATATGTATAAAAAATAATCTAGTTTCTGGGCTGACGAATTTTCTTTTATTTTTTCAATTCAATTTTTTTTTTTTTTTCAATTCCAGTCTTTAATGTTCATTCACAAACACACAACTATACCTCCCCCTCCTACCGACAAACCCCATCTCCTGCCAACAAACTTACCGATGTGGGCGTTCTTTTCATGCTTCTGGAGCTAGCATGTAGCGTATCGTTAGCATGTCTTTGTTTTTAGCGTGGGAGTTCTGTTTACATGACTGTGGGTTCAAACATACGATCTGCTCGCGTACGTAGCATCGCCGGATTCGTCACGCTCCGAAGATTCCAGGTTAAGATTTATGCGCGTTTATGGTTTCCGTGGATATGGCTTATGTAATGTTTCATGCTTCAGTATATCCATTGATGTCAGTAATGTACATATGTGTGCAATTAAACATGGGAGTGAACACGGCATATGTTAAGAATATAAGAGAGATGCAAATGAGTCATAAACATGTGCAATTTCCATACTAAGGACTAGACCGGATACTCAGTACAGACTTGTAGTACTTTTGTTGATATTTCCATGTGTCCTTATATCTGTGTACTCCCTCAGTGGTCCAGGTAGGTTCCATAGTGGTCCATGGGTGTATTCTAGTCTAGATGCTCTTATACTTGTTCTGATACAGTTCAAGATCATTCTAAAGATGTTCATTTCTGTCCTGTGAATGTAGCTTTTTTAGTACCGCTACCTGCTCAAATTAATATCTAGTTTCAGTACTAGTTTTGATATCCATTAGTCTCAAATTTATCATACTTTTAAAGGTCCCATGGCATGAAATTTTCACTTTCTGAGGTTTTTGAACGTTAATGTGAGCTCCCCTACCCTGTTTAGGCCCCCCCCCATGGTTAAAAGTTGTGAAATGTCTAAACTGAGCATTTGCGATCCTTTTCTGCGTTACAAAAAATTGGAGCTCAAACGGGCGATTTTGAACAAGGCACCTTATTGACGTCAGATCGAAAAAAGAAATGCAAATGCAGTTCCACCCCCGTCTGTCTGTACTCAGCGTCTCTGTAAATCACGCCCAGAGAGTTTGGACCGCAAATGCGCTAGGCAATGCGAAATGCGTTTTTTTATTTGCCTGGAGGCACGTCCGAGTGTTTCTAGGCTCGGAAGTCCTTTATCTGAGCCTCTGGACCTTTGAACAGCAGTGGTTTAATTTTATTTTATGTGGAAATGTGTTTATTTTTCAATAGAACGCTTCAAATCTCTCCCCCCGTGCAAAAACACGGAAATGGATCATCTGAGAGCTGAGAGCAAGAGCGGAGAGTTTGGCCACGCCCCCACCCTCTATTATAGGCCAGCTCTTTTCTCCTCATTTGCATTCAAGCAACAACGCCCATTATGGCCTGTTCAGAGAGAGAAAAAATACTCTTTCTCATCTTATCTGTTTCTCATGCACTGAGTGTTGATTTTGAAGAAGGATTCATTTACAGTATTAGGGAACCATTAAGGAGCCATATAAAAGCATCAAGAAGTATGTCATGGGATCTTTAACAACTTCTACTACCATCCAGAAGTCCTTTTCAATCTGATTATACAAGTAAAACTTCTCCATAGGCCATATTCATGCTTAGGTCACAAAACCGGAAGACGTTTGGAAACATGCAGATGACGACTTCGTTTGGGCTCTGTCGGCGAGAGCAACTCTGACAAAATCTGGGAAACCTCTTCATCTAGATGTCACTGTATTCTTTCTTTTTTCCTTTTATAAATAGCCTATTAATTTGTATATTATAACTTTGACTCTACGTTCTGCAGATCCACAGTTCCGACCAGCTGCCTGTAAGTGACATTGAAGACCCGATTAGAGTCCGGTCCCCCATGGAAAGCTTTGGCAGGTTGCAAAGAGCGCTGCTGCTGAATCCACGGTTTTATCACATGCTCAGTGTCAGGAACTACACCGGAAGTCTTCATCTGCATGTTTCCAAACGTCGTGAATAGAGCCTTTTGGGGCAGGCCTAATCTAGCTCAAGGCAAGAGAAAGTTCTAACATCTCAGACCAGCACCTTCAGATGTAAAACGGCTTCTAGATGGAGGTACATTAAGTACATTATAAAGCGGATACTTTTTACTTTTACTTCACTACATTCAAGAGCAGGTATCTGTAATTTCTACTTTTTAACACGTTCATAGTTTGAGCAAACAAAAATATACCAATAAAAAGAGCTAGAAAAAAATATTGATTCAGCTGTTTCTGAACAAAAATGTTTAGAAGAAGAAGTGACTTTATTGATCTCACACAGGAGAAATTCTTCTCTGCATTTAACCCATCCTGTTATTAGGAGCAGTGGGCAGCACATTACTGCGCCCGGGAACCATCCATGATCTTCTTGCTTCGGTTTGGTCAGGACCTAAGCTGGAGAATTTTACCTATGGTGCATGTTTTGGGTTGATGGGGGAAACCGGAGTGCCCAGAGGAAACCCACCCAGACACGGGAAGAGCATGCAAACTCCACACAGAACACACACGGAAAGGCCTGGGCGACCCGGAGATCGAACCCGGAACCTTCTTGCTGTGAAGCATGAGCGCTAGCCACTCAGCCACCGTGCCGCCGTTTAATAATAATAATACACTTTATTTGTAATGGACTTCACATTTCAACGAAATCTCAAAGTGCTACATAAAAGTGCAAATAATTTACATAAACATAATTAAAAACATGCAGAAAGGAAAAACACTACATCTACATAAAATGGTTATCATATCATAAAAGTGTGTTAAAAGGCCAATTTAAAAAGAAATGTTTTTAGAACTTTTTAAAGGCCTGAACACTGTGGAGCCCTCAGGGACTCTGGGCGAGGAGGAGCAGCTGCCTGAAAAGAGTTTGGTCCGGGCTGGTGAAGTCAGTGGGTGTAGGTGGACCGGAGGTGTCTGGCGATGGTGTGCGGGGAGAGGAGCTCACTGAGGTAGGCCGCCACTGATATGTGAGGAGACAGAGTTTATATAGTGGTGCATGGGCAACCAATAAAGTGACTGGAGAACAGGTTTGATATGGTCATATTTGCGGCTCCTCGTCAGGATCGTGGCAGCACAATTCTGGATGTGCTGGAGCTTGAGCAGGCTCCTGCTATGGATCCTGTTGAGGAGGGCATTGCAGTAGTCCAGCCTGGAGGAGAATCAAAATCACTACATTAGAAGGCTCATCAGACCTCAAAATCTGTGTGAAATACCTTGACTTTTTACTCTTTTTAGTACAATTTTAAACGGATGCTTTTACTGAAGTTAATTTTTTCATGTGCCACTTTTACTTTTACTTGAGTATTTCTTTGCTCTGGTATCTGTACTTTTACTTAAAGGAGAATTAACGTTTTTTACAATCGGTAATAAAAGAAGTTGTTTTACTCACCCATAGCACTTTGGTGTCATTTGGAGCACTTCCGGAGATGTTTTAGATTAGCGATATCTGTAATGTGAGTTCTCCGGGCATATATTTGCAGTCTCCAAATAACAAACTTTAGCACTTTTCAAATCATAGAAGCTCAATGTCTTAGTCTACACTTTCGTTTGAGTCAAAAGTGGCCTGTAATTCGAGATTTATCCATAATTTACAGCTTTGCGTTTCATGTTTGGGTCCCGAGAGCTGAGAGCGAAATAAGCTGTGACTCCGCACATGCGCACTGGTGTCTTCATCTACTCGAAACTATGGATAAATCTCGGATTACAGGACACTTTTGACTCAAACGAAAGTGACATTGAGCTTCTATGATTTGAAAAGTGCTAAAGTTTGTGTTATTTGGAGACCGCAAACATGTGCCCCGAGAACTCACGTTACGGAGATCGCAAATCTAAAACATCTCCGGAAATGCTCCAAATGACACCAAAGTGCTATGGGTGAGTATTACCGAAATAAGGCTCAGATTGTAAAAAAACGTTAATTCTCCTTTAAGTAACAAAACTGAGTACTTCTCCCACCACTTCCTGGGTAAAGTTGAGGAGGACTCACTTTTTTGAAATAGAATTTTTCAAAAAGGCCAAATTCTAAACTATTGGAATACACAGACAATATAGAAAATACATTGTAGGCTTAAAAGTAAAAATTTCGGAATGGTTTATTTACACATATTCAAATCCATCTGTGTAATATCGATTTGTTTTGGTCTTAAATGAACAGAGTAAAGCTGTTCTCTCTCAGATCTCCATCTCCAGTTTGTTGAACATTACACCTTTGTTTCTCTGTCCCAAAACAATTCGAAAAGAGCTCTTGACAAATCCCCCGTCTCCTCCTCACAGCCCCAGCGTGACGGAGCACCCCCCGCGGCTGGTGTGGGCCTCCCCCTGCGGGACGGCCCAGTGGGAGCCCTCAGTGGGGTACCTCAGTCAGATCTGGCAACGCGACGGTACCACGCAGACAGTGGGATCTGGCAAACCCGGAGCCGAGGCGGTGGGAGAGAGAAACGGGCCTGTCCAAGTTACAGCCCCGAAGTCACAGTTTACATTCACCCACACCACGAAACTGTACGGGAAACACGAGCAACATTACAGGTCATATGGGTTTACAAAACGGTCTATTATTGATGAACAAAATGTATAATCAATAAAACCTGACTTGGATACTAAGGAATAGACTTGATGCTACAATAATAATAATAATAATAATAATAATAATAATAATAATAATAATATTAATAAACACTCTCTATTTAGTTATTTAATTATCCAGATGATTGTAGTGAAGTGTATGGAGTTTAAAAACAACACAATGGAGCACTTCCTGTATTACCACATGACATCACAAGGTGGAACAGGGTGTTTTCTGTTTAAGAGAAGAACACAGCCTAACTATGCTCCATAAACTCCACACACCTCCACTAGAATCATTTGGATCATTTCAGCTCTGGAAATGCCAATCTCTACCGAACTAATGGTAAAAGGTCGCTGTTTACTTGAAAACTAACTCACTTCATGACATCACGAGGTGAAACAGAGCATTTTGAGCTTTGGAGAGGTAGACAGACTAATAAAGAGTTACTCAAACATGTGAGAGAAACAAAACACAACTTCACACATGTGTTTGAGGAGGTGCCAACATTATAACATGGCTTACATGGGTTAGCACTGACACTGCTGCTTAAATGAGACTTAAATGACACTGACACTGCTGCTTAAATGACACAATTTGAGCTTTATTCTACTCCACATTGTGTGTTTTACCAATTTATATTATATACAAGTTTACTGTACTTTTGCTACAGGTATATGTGATGTTTTAGTCATTGTGTTTATTGTCTTGTTTATCAAATGTTTTATGTTCACTGTGAGCCTAGGGGGCGCTGCAATTTCAAATCCTGTGTGTGCACCCTGTACATTTGAGCCGTTTCCCAATTCAGCGAGTGCACGGTTCGGAGCGTGCTTGGAGGGGGATGTGCGTCATATCCAGCGCGACAACTGCTGTTCCATTTAGTTTTTGTCCCATGCGCAGTTAAAACACGGTCCGAACAGAGCAGTCGTTTCCATGGAAATCGGGGCGTGGACCAAGCGTGCAAACATGCACGATTCGCACACTCAAAAGCTCCAGCATGCACAGCGCGGCAGGATATATGACTACAAAGATGGACTCGTCAGCAACATCGCCATGTGACAGTTGCGAATTCACTATAAAATGTGTGTACTGGTTCACCTCACCTACAACTATGCTACATGAAACTCTTCATAAACTACGCTAAACATGTGTGACGGTGGCCGTAACGGCATAGTTCATGGCACCTGTATTACCGTTCACATGCTTTTCCCCTTACACTTCTATATTTCCTTTGCTGTTGTAATGCTGGATATTCTACAGTATATCCGTGTCCCAATTCGAAGTATTACTACTCGCAATAGTATAATATTTTTGTCTGTAGGGAACAAGGAGCAGACCACCCGGCTCATTGAACTGAGGCAGGACCTGTTCTATTTCGCAGACGGCCATGCGGTCCACGGACTGCACTCAGGGCTCAGCGAGTATGCACCGCCTCGACTGCAGGCTGAGACCACACTCCGAACCGTGCACTCGCTGAATTGGGAAACGGCTACGGTTTATGACAATATAGCTGACTTTGAACTTTTTGAACTTTGAACTTTGAAAGCTCACAAGAGTCAATTTTACATAATTTTGGACTTTTTACACTTGAATTAGACTTAGAAGATCCACAAACATCCATAGAAAATATCCAAACCGCAGTGCCACCTGACCCAGTCGTCTCCTCTCCTCTCGTCGCTCTGGATCCCATTAAGATGTATTTAAGGAGCTCTAATGGAAATTGATCAGTGATTAAGATCATTTGGGCCGATCCGATGAATCAATGGAGTGTGATTAGGATGAAGCAGACACGGGATGCTCTGGTCTGTCCACTCCCTCCAGACGCAACCAAGAGGATGGGTCACCTTGGTAGGCAAACATCATGGAACATTTTGAACTACTTTTATGTAACACTTTGCTTAGTTTTGGTGCGTTGTATTAAAGTACTGATGTGATCAAATGAAAAATTGAATGCATCTGAATCTGTGTATCATTCATTCATTTGTTCATTTTTTTCAAAATAAAACCAAAAATAAGAAAACGAAAAAACATTTACGGTTTACTCAACTTGCTTAAGGGTCAAAATTGGATGAAATGGGAAGGGGCCGTTATCAACACAAAAACTGAAAAACGAATCGTTATCTGTTTTTTCAGGTTTTGGAGACAAATACTGGTTTTATTTTATTTTATTTATTTATATTGTATTTTTTTTTTTTTTGAAAAACGAATGAACGATACACGGATTCATCTGTATAGTAAATGAAACCTGTCAACAGTAGCACTGGACGATGGGACAAATGCAGATTTTTTTTGTTTTTCTTTGTTTGTTTGTTTGTTTGTTTAATATAGATTGTCTAATGTCTCTGTATTTACTGCCTTGTCTTGCAAATTCAAATAACAGAATAAAATTGACAAGAGAATTTGAAAATGCATTTTATAGAAAGCCTAATCTAGAATTTTTGTTATTTGAACTTTGAAAAAAATTCTCAATTCAAATACTGTATGTTGTGCTTTGTAGTTACCAGCTACAAGAAAAAAAAAAAAAAGATTTGCTAACTAATGCTTGTTTGAGTAGGGTACATTTTTGTCTTTGTAAATTTGGGTTCAAAATGTCAAAATTGGTCATTGTCAGAAAGTAACACAATCTGAACCACAACCACTGCATTACAAAAGCTGTGGCTGTTGAGAAAGAATCTCTTCCATGTTAAGATTTCTCAATATATAGATTTATTTTTCTAAATATTTAATCCACAATACAGTACAATTTTAAAGGGCCCATATTACATTATTTTATGATCTATTATAATGTTTCCTCATCACAAACACACCTGGAGTTGTGTTTTGTTTCATTCACACACGTTTCACGCACAAATCCTGCATATTCAGGCTGAGTTCTTCTCTCAAACTGAAAACACTCCACCTGTTCCACCTTGTGATGTCATGCGGTGTTACAGAAATTACTCCACTGTGTTTTTAAACTCCATACACCATCATTTGGATGATTTCAGCCCTGGAATTTCCAATATGTACCAAGCAAAAGGTAAAAAGTAGCTGTTAACTTGAACCACTACACTACATGACATCACAAGGTGGAGTAAAGCATTTTAAGATTACAGACTAATAATAAAGGATTACTCATGTGTAAATGAAACAAAACACAACTCCAGGTCTGTTTTTGATGAGGAAACACATCTTAAACCTCACAAGAATCAATTTGGCCAAATGTAAGACCTTTAATAAAAATATAAGGTCAGATTTTTGTTCCAACAGCCTTTATAGGTCACTTAATATAGATTTTTATAGAAGCTAGCAACCTGCCCTATACATTTATATCCATGTTGTAAGTCTAAATATGGGCCATGGCCTTGCTGCCGCTTCGGACAGACACAATTTATAGAGCAATTTTATGGGAAGCTGCCAGAGAAAGGCGCTGGGTGTCATTTTCTCGCAATCTATGGATGTTCATAAATTTTGGGAACATCTCAATGGGAGCCGAGCACATGTGTTCTACTTAAATATGACAGCCAGAAGGGGAAGGTCAGAAGAACAGTTGGTGGGAAGTGGAGAAGTGGTTAAAGTAGCGGTGCTGGCTATGGCTAAGTGTGATGTTTTACGATAGGATATAGCTGTAGTATCGTAGTAGTTTACACTGTTTTTGATTTATGAACTGTGGAGTAAAATGTATAGTGTTAAACGTGGTGTATCTGATTTTTTTCCATGTATTTGAGTAAAATTTGTCTTGTCTTTCCATAGATATATTGTATAAGCAGCTCTTGAGGTCAAAATGAGCGTGCTGTGTGCTGTCTGCATCTAATTCTAAAGCGTTTTAGTGTCCCATAGTCAGGAAGCGCATGTTTTGTCCGAGTAGAGTTCGCTGAGTAGAGATGTGCCAATCCAGCTTTTGCAGCTCTGATACTGATTTCGATACTATAACTATAACTGATATCAACTGATTCCGGTGCAGATTGAACATTGTTTTTAATTCAAAAGTTCAAGACTCCATGCACAGCTTCCAGGTGCTGGCAACAGCAGGAACATTGTTGAATGTTCCTGCGGTAAACCAAGTGTGCGGTAAACCTTTTGTTTTGGAACATTCAACAATTCCAAAACCTTCAACAATTCCAAAACAAAAGGTTTACCGCACACTTGCCTCTACAGTGTCATCAGGTTCGCTCAGGTATTACCGTAGTGCCAAGTGTGACTAAATACCATCCAGTCACATGTTTTTTTTCCCTTTAAGTCATATTCTTTTTTGAGTGCAATATATAATACATACATACATGGGGCGGCAGTAGCTCAGTTGGTAGAGCGTTTCAAAGGTTGAGCTGATCCAAAGGTTGGCGGTTCAAATCCCGCTCTTGACATAAGAAACATCAGTGGTTGAGCGGTCAGATCCACTGACCCACAGGTTGGTTGGTACGATTCCAGCTCCCACAGATGAATGCTGCCGTTGTGTCCTTGGGCAAGACACTTAACCCTCCTCGGCCCCAGTGTCTGCGTACACTGGTGTGTGAATGTGTGTGTGAATGGGTGATTGGTTCCTTGTTGTAAAGCGCTTTGGGTGCCTTGAAGGTGGAAAAGCGCTATATAAAGATGTGACCATATACAGTAGAAAAACAGAGACATATCATCCAATGTACACAACATTACAACAACAAGCAAACATTACAACACGTCCTGAACTGGACGACAAGTTGTCTCACAAACAAAACATGAATCTATTTACACACCACACAAGCAATATTTAAATTTAACAACTCAAATCCTGTGCTTCATTCGTTAAAAGTTGTACCACAAGTGTGCGGTAAACCTTCTCTTTTGTTCTGAAGTTGTTTTTAATTCCTTTCAACAAAAATGAAACAAGAAAGAACTGATCCATATGTATTATTAACCACACAAAAACTCAAAAACTTTACAAGACTTTCTGGACAGGCTCCAAACAGTGCAGATCCAACAAGGAAACTGGCTGAATCTATATTTGGAAACCGATATCTGATCCAGCGGTAGCAATATCCCATACCTGTATCGGATCGGTGCGTCCTTATTTCTGAGCTGTGTGTTTGTAAACTCTTTCAGATATTCGGAATGCCAATACAATGAGTTAGCTCTGTTTTGTCATGTACAGCACCCAGAAATCACTCCTGGATCTCAAAGCTATGCTAAGTTTCTACATAAAGTATTTAAATTGATAACTGCGTAAAGCTCTAACGCTAATTCTTGAAGCTAATGTAATGTCTCCTATAACCACCTCATGCTAAAATCTACAGTAGAATACATTTCACATAAATCAGTGCTGGAGCAGGCAGGAGTTATAATCCATTGAAATATATCATCTATTTAAATAAACTGAAATGAATGGCCGTGACAAGACAAATGGGATCATATTAATCAGTGTAAAGTCTAAAACATACTCCAACAATTTGCACAGCTTTGTAGACGTTTGACTTTTAAATGTATTGCATAATAAGAAGTCTTTGAAACTTGGGCTTTTCATTTGAGTTGGACTAGAGAGTGTGTAGGTAGTAAAGAGCAGTGGTGAGTAAAATGAAAATCAAGTATAGGAAATGACTCAGGAAGACCAAGTTAGCCATTGAGACCCTGATTAACTGGAGCAGGAGACGTTTGTGAGTCATGAAAAAAAAAAAAGAAGTCTTTTTTTAAATCTTGCAACTTCATGCAATTATTCCACCCAAACGGCCAGCCAACAAGCTTTCTATATCTCTTTCAGCCCTTATTAATTTATCAAATTTTCACTGAATCCTACAAAATCACAACATTACAAATGGATTTTGTATTCTTTGAAAGACAGTGAGTTTTAGATTTTCAATTCATCTTTATTCCGGACTCTTTTTTTTAAACAGACAAGTGACAATACAAAACAATAAACATTTATGTTTTTAAAAGAGCCATACCAGTGTCTCCACATATTGGACTGACATCGTGTTGCACTGAGTCTCAAATTTGTGAGTGACATTATTATTCCATTGTCTGATTTGTTCAGTCTGCAGATAAAACTATACATTAAAGTTTTGGATATTTTTATGACAAAGTACAATGTAATCAACAGGGAAGTCTGTCTCTTGCCACCATCTAAGAGTATGACACTATCACACTCTGGAATCTGAAAACCACCATTATGTTATGTTATATTATGTATCATTCTGAAAAGGTTCTTTAAAATGTTATCAAATTTAATATATATAATATATATATAAAAAAGGGGATGAGTAAAACAATACAAAAATAATATTATTATCTGAGATGGTATAAAAATGCATCTCTGATTTCAACGTAGTTAACCTGCTTTAAAGCGGCATTGTGGGGTCACTGGAGTATCACTATGGATTTTGCCTTGAAAATTCCACAATATGGCATTAAACTTTAATCTATCTTGAATGTATTTGATTACAGGTGCTTTACAGAATTAAATCACATTCATTTTTTTTCTTAGTGTGAGCCAGCTCCCCTCTCCACAGACCTAACCTGTAATTTGACTTGGCTTGGTGGCTCTTGCAATACATAAGACTATAATAGAAATAGACCGCGCGCAGCGCTTTAATCCACCTGGTCTAGTCCTGGTTTAGTCCAGGTTTAGTCCAGGTTTAGTCCTGGTTTAGTCCTGGTCCAGTCCAGGTTTAGACCTTGGTCTAGACCTGCTATCAGCTCCGCGCCGGGTCATGTTGCGCTATCACACGTGTCAGAGCGCAGTCTTCTCCCCCCTCCCGCTTCCCCCACACTTCACTGTTAATACATTTTGTTGAAAATCTATGAAAGTTTGAGTGTTTAAACGAGAGACAAATGTAAAAAACACGCAGAACACAATGTTACACTATAAAAAAAGTTACACTATAAAAAAAAAACTTGGATTGAGGCCTTGGAACGAATCAGGCTTTTTCCATTGAAATAGCTACTCAACTTACGAATTTTTCACGTTACGAAACCACTTCTGGAACGAATTAATTTCGTAAGGTGAGGTACCACTGTAATAACATCTCCATGGAGAAAAACACATGGTACAGATACATAGTCTAAGTTCAATTGAACCGTTTTATTTATCAAATCGTAAAAATGACGACAATTTAATCTTTTTTTACTCTACAGTTACCAATCTGGGAAGACATGCAGCTGGTAAACAACGTCCAGACAACTACTCCCCGCTGGAGCCCCTTTTGCTACCATTTCATTGCATCATTGAAATCACTTTGTGCATTCGACAAGTACGCCCTCCCTCACCCCTCAACTTCACACTTGCGTCCCGAGTGTTTTTTACCCACTTAACCTGGAATTCTCTTAAGTTTAACAGCCTGCATTCTGCTCAATTTGTGGTTTTAAACAGGGCCAAGCTGTATCTCCTTCCTTGACAGCTAACTTTGCGAAAATAATAGCGTTTTTGTGGATGGGGGGGGGGCTTTGCATGATCATCGCTGACAATTTTTTGCACTTTCGCCATTTCGCAGACAACCCCGAAGAAGGAAAATGCCACAGCAAATTTGAGAGAGTAATTGTCCCGATTTCATATAATACTGTATTTGATTTCTGGGTAAATATTCAGTGTTAGAGGGTCAGCTGATAAATAGATGGTTTGAAAAGTGCTGGAGTATTGAAAACAGATGAATCAAATATGGATGAGGGGAAGACAGAAGAGTGATTTAATATAGTGGGGACTGAAGAGGGGGTTGTAGGTAGAGACGGGAGGGGTGCACAATGACCTTTGACCTCTTTGAATATAGTCAGATGAGAGAGTTGCGGTTCGAGGTAAGCAATACCAGTCATCTAGTTGTGTTGTGTCCATAGGCAAGACGCTTAACCAACCTTAAGTACGTATCTAGTGTGTCAGTCTAACTTTTCTTACAAAGGAAACTAAATGTATTCAAATATTTCTGTAGTAAAAATACAATATATTGGTAAAAAAAAAAAAATCTTGTCCAAAAATCTTGTGCTTAAAATTTCTCCAAGAAATTGCAAAATTTTAAGCAAATTTTAACCAATTTTTGAAATATATTGTTTGTATTTTAGTTTATAGGGATATATTTTATTTTTATTTTTAAAAATCAGTTCAAGCTGGGATGCAGAAAAGTTGATAATAGCCACAATACACCAAACAAAAAACAAATAAAAAAACTCACTGGTTTCTGTATCAGATGATATTGCGATACTTGCCATAGTACTTTTTTTAAATGATCGAAACAAAAAAATCACTTGTTATTTTGATACAGTGGTCCCTCGTTTATCGTGGGGGTTACGTTCTAAAAATAACCCACGATAAGCGAAATCTGCGAAGTAAGACAACTTTATATTTTACAATTATTATACATGGCTGTAAACGCCTCACCACACACATTATACACTTTTCTCAGACTGGATTTAACCTTTTCTCACATTTCTCTCTTGTTTAAACACTCAAACTTTTGTAGATTTTCAACAAAATAATGTATTAATAGTGAAGCCTGGGGGGGAGACATGGCTCCGGGAGTTCGGCTGGATGCATGAGGGGCGCGGAGACATGAGTCACTGGATCCGTAGGAAGCGGCTCTTTTTGAGTCTGCTGAAGCCAGTGCTGAGTCTGGTTTTCACATCCTTCCTCATGCTCCACGGCTCACGGAGAAGGACACACTGGGGCTGAGAGCGGGCGGCCCCAGAGCCCAGAGCGGTTCGGACTGCTTCTGCCACTGCCACGTCTTGGGACGCAATGCGCATTAACCTCCTGGAGAAGTGTGCGCGCGGACACGTGCACCTGCTCATCGTGGTCAAATCCGTGATAGACCAACATGACCGGCGCGAGGCCGTCCATCTCACCTGGGGCCGCGAGTAGGAGACCGAGGCTGGCAGTGTCTGGCAGTGTTTCTTCTCGGGACCACGTCCACGGCTAACGACCAAATATCTAGTGGGTGGGCCGCGGCAATGCGGCAATGCGGCAATGCGGCAATGCGGTTGCGGGGCTGCCTGGTTTCATGCGGCTCTTACGTTCATATCGAAGTGTGTGTTTATGATGTGCATGTTCGCTTCGAGGCTTGGACGGCGTCATTAGCCGTGGACGCAGTCCTGAGAAGAAACACGGTCCGGACACTGCCGGCCTCGGTCTCATACTCGCGGCCCCAGGTGAGACGCACGGCCGCGGCCTCTCTGGCATGTGCCCAAATGCCTGATTGCCCCGTCCGTCACTGATCAGGACGCAGAACACAATTCGTGTTGATACACTATAAAAAAAATTGGAATAAAAAAAAATCTACGAAACAGTGAGGCCGCGAAAAGTGAACCGCGATATAACGAGGGACTACTGTATTAGCCATAGTATTTAGTTTGGGGTCAAACAAAGAAAATCATTTGTTATTGCGATACTTGCCATAGCACTTAGTTTGGGATCGAAACAAAAAAAAATCACGTTATCGCAATACTTGCCATAGTGCTTAGTTTGGGATCAATCACCAGTAATCACCAGTATCACCGGTATTGCAAATTTTCTATGATCACCTGAACGCACCACTCTCATTTACCCCTTGACTAATGTGAAAGGAATGTTGAAGATGAAAGTAGCTTTTTCCTGTTTGTCTCTATGCCCGACCTAGCAGAGCATGAACCTTTCCTCTTTAAAGTCCTTCGTGCTAGCTCACATGTTCGCTCTGGCTAATAGTTACACACTTCTCCGTCGCGGTTTTGTCTGGAGGTGACAGGCTGTGAGCGGGGAATAAAAGCTGGTGAAACTGCCTTGTGCGCCCTCCAAAAGTGCTGAGGGCAGCTTTTGTTTGCTCCTTCGAACCTCGCCCAGAGATGCATTAAAACGCCAGAGAAAGACGCCCCGCCCACTGCCAGTCAGTACAGAAAAGATATTCACGTTTTATCTTTGTAATGATCATCAATCACGGTTTTGTGTTATTTATGCTAAGCTTGTGAAAAAGTGACACATTTGATAGTTAGTGTAGACCTCCACCAGAGCACACGTAATAGTTAAATGTGAGTTCTCAAAAACAGCAGTTTCTTCCATGGTTACTGATTTTTCTGTCTAGATGAAGTGATGCAGAAATACATATTAGTACTAATTAAAGGTGCATTACGCAACTTTTCTGATGGTGGGTCTGTTACGTGTTATTTGTCTTCACGGAGATGTTATGGCTTTGTTTAAAATGTTCGACGGTAGAGATTAAACCTATCGATCTCAAGGGATAAACAACTATAGGCTACATTACAGGTCAGATCTGTGGAGAGTCGCCCCTATTCACAGAGAGAATGATTGTATTTTTGAGCAATAGAAACACATGTAATGAAGAAATGATAGATAAGGGTGTTTAATGTCATACAATAACATCTCCATGGACACAAGCAGGTGATGGACGCTCCACCAGAAAAGATGCAAAGTGCACTTTTAAATACATGTTTTAATGGGTGAAAAAAGGTAACACCACTATGTAACTTTTCTGGTGGACGGTGTGCCACCACCTCCTTGGAGATGTTGCTTCTTTGCCTGGATTATTTCACAGTATGCAGACCGAGTTGGTTATCACCATGGAGACAAATTAATGGTCACATCTATAGAGTTGCTTCTCTATAGATCTGACCGCAATAACATAACAAACCAAGTACTATAAGCCAATGAGTTTTTATGTAACTCTTTTCTAAAGGGAATTTTTGTTTGGTGTACTGTGGCTATTATCAACTTTTCTGCATCCCAGTTTGAACTAATTTTTAAAAATAAAAATAAAATATATCCATATAAAGTAAAATACAAATACAATGTCTAAAATTTACTTGGAGAAATTTTAAACACAATATTTTTGGACAAGATTTTTTTTTTCTTTTCAATAGCACAGTCAGTATTGATATACCAATATATTGTATTTTTATAGAACATGTAACTGAATAAGTGCAGTGCAGATATGTTTAATGCAATACTGTGGAACCTTCCATGCAAAGAAACATCTCCATGGACAAGCAAATAGCCGACCCGTCCTTATAAATTACATAATGCAAAAGTGTACATATTATGCATTAAGTTTGAAATGATTATAGATTTTCCACAGAAATTTGAGTACATCAGTGTGTAATATGTTGCTATGTCTGTCAAAAAAAAAAATCTTATAAATAAATACATTAAATTAAATTCCTTTTATAAAATATATATTTTGTGTAAAAAAAAAAATATTGACAATTTCTTTACTAACCATATAATAGAGGCACTTGTTGCTAGGTTCGCCCTGTAGCTAACTGTGACTTCCTGGGCAGAGCTTATTTCCTGGTGAAGCCCACATAAGACAGGGGTGAGTGGGCAGGAGCTGAGCCATGACCCCCTCTGCTACGGAACGTCCCACAGGTGGTCAGCCATGTCTCCCACCGCTGACCCCACTCATGTGACCTCTGACCCCTGACCTCTCGCTCTGAAGAGTGGACAAGCACGCCCCAAGAGGCTGAAAGTGGGACTTGCACATGCTAAAGGACAACACTTAACTGATTTAACTGAATGTGATGTAAAATCATTTTCATTGAAGGCTTTATTGTAACTTTTCAAGAATCATTTTGTATTTTTGTATCAGAGTTCAAAAAGTTCAAATTTCAAAGTCAGCTTTATTGTCAAAACCATATGTACAGGTTGCACATACAGGATGTGAAATTGCAGCGCCCCCTAGGCCCACAGTGAACATAAAACATGTGATAAACAAGACAATAAACACCATGACTAAAACATCACATATACCCGTAGCAAAAGTACAGTATACTAAACTTGTATATAATACAAATAGATAAAACACACAATGTGTAGCGTAAAAAAGCTCAAATGTGTCATTTAAGCAACAGTGTCAGTGTCATTTAAGTGTCATTTAAGTATCAGTATCAGTGTCATTTAAGTGTCATTTAAGCAGCAGTATCAGTGCCATTTAAGTGTCATTTAAGCAGCAGTGTCAGTGTCATTTAAGTGTCAGTGTCATTTAAGTGTCATTTAAGCAGCAGTGTCAGTGTCATTTAAGTGTCATTTAAGCAGCAGTGTCAGTGTCAGTTAAGTGTCAGTGTCATTTAAGTGTCATTTAAGCAGCAGTGTCAGTGTAATTTAAGTGTCATTTAAGCAGCAGTGTCAGTGTCCTTTAAGTCTCATTTAAACAGCAGTGTCGTTGTCATTTAAGTGTCATTTAAGCAGCAGTGTCAGTGTCATTTAAGTGTCATTTAAGCAGCAGTGTCAGTGTCATTTAAGTGTCATTTAAGCAGCAGTGTCAGTGTCATTTAAGTGTCACATTTTATTCATGTGTTTTCCACAGTAGAATTGTGACTTTTTATATGAAAAAGTAAAAGAAAAAACTCCTACAAACACACTACATACATGCTAGACAAGACTGGTGAAGTGTCTTGCCTAAGGACACGATAAAAGTTGACGACACTGATCCACTGTGATACCTAGTATTTCCAGTGGTCTCCCATCCAAGTACTAATCAGGTTCACTCCTGCTCAGTTTTCGAAATTTTTTTTTTTTGCATAATAGCCTCTATTTGCAATTTTTTTTTTTTTTTTTTTAAATCAAACCAAAATTCAGTTTGTCCTATTCAAAGCCATACTTTTCTATAAGCCTGAATCTACTGCATTTTTTTCCTCTATCACCAAACCTATAAATAACCACGATGTCCACCATACTGTTAGCGTCCTTCTCCCCAGCCCCATGTGAGCGCGTAAACAATAGTAATTACCCTCATCTCTGGGATTGCCTCTCTGACCCGCATCGTCCCCACTAGCGATTGTTTGTTTTCATTCTTCATGCTAATTAGCCTTAATCCCCGATCGCTAGCCGTGCACCGCGCTAGCCTATGACCGCCTGAACCCACCAATCGGGAGCCGGCATACTGCGACGTGATCTGGTATGCGCGGCCGCTATTGTTAAGAGGGACAATGATATGGCTAACAAGTGAGCAGTGGGCCCCCGATGGAACGCAGCGATTGTTAGAGTGAATGGAGGGGTCCGGAGCCCCCCCCCGGACCCCCCTTCCTATCGTCGCCTCATATCAGTGACATAGGGAAGCGTGTTGTGTTAATGCGTAATTAAATGAATGCTATTAATGACTGGTTAAAGACAAGATAAGGAAACTGGATGAATTAATAAGGTGGATTCAGTGTGTGGGCTTGTGGACATGGATTTGCATAGGACTACGTGGGATTCTGTTTTATTGTTAATACCCCGGAGGGAATTAAGTAGGGTACTTCGGTCAAAATGGGATGGTTTCGCGGTGAAATGGTGAGATGTTCGAGAGAAGAGAGAGTGCACTTGTTTGAATGTCTCGGGAGAAGATCTTTTCAGAGGCAAGAGTGGTCTTCGAAGTACATTTCAAACCATGTATTTTCTGTATTTCAGTTTATTTCAGCCAATATGTGACCTTTTAGCATTTCAGTTATAGTCTTTTAGCATTACCGTTGGCTACAGTGTTAGCAATAGTATGGAATTTTCTGGAGGGGGCACGATTCCATGGTAACAGAACGTTAAACTCATACTACCTTATGCGTACCTCTACAAAAAAAGACTAAAAACTTAAATACTATGGCTTTATTTTTGCCAGTTAAAATATTTTCATCATAGTTTTGACACAAATCATGAAAATGTGAATGTGACTTTTTAATCCAGGTTTGAAATTACCCAAATGTATGCACTTTAACAAAACAGCGAAGCACTTCCTGTGACATGAAAGAAGAACTCAGCTTAAGTATGCAGGATTTGTATGAAAGAAACAAAACACAACTCCAAGTATATTTGTGACGAGGAAACGAGGAAAAAATAGCGTAATATAGACTGTTTAATCCTTTACTCGGTCCATAATGTACATTAAAAACTCTCAATCACCTCACACTCCTCTGACTAGTGGAATAATCGCAAAATTGACCGCTTCTCCGGTTAAAACACTTCTATAAATTCCAGTTTTCCGATGCTCCCGCCATACCATCGATCGTCCCTTATGTGTAAATATGAGCTTGGAGATGATTGATGAGAAGACTTGCAATTCTCTTTGGCATGGGAGAAAACAAAATCACATTTACTGTACTGTCCAGCGCGTTTGACACCTCACCCCTCGGGACTGGACGTAACGGAAGGAGTGGGAGAAGAAACGGGGGGAGGGGTCACGAAAAAACTGGGCCGAATCCAAGTGATTAAGGCGAAGCAAATCAATAAGGGCTTTATATTAGATTTACTTGGAGGCCGGGGATTGTGGGTAGTCAGCAGTTTTGGGTACGGGAGGGGGGCTGTATAAATCTCGGTCTTGGAGGTGCGATAGAACAATGTAATTATGGTTTAATAGTGAAATATAACGAGTGGGTGTTACTGGATTGTTGATCTGTGAGCAATTTTTGATGACGGAACAAAAAGATGAGAACAGAAATATGAAATTAAAGTAAATAAGTCATAGGATATAATACTTTGCAATTAGCTGGTGGAATCCCCCTTTGGTCCAATAATCTCCTTTGGGCTATATACATTCTGTTTAGTACTTTTGGATTAAAAATTATGTCTTGATTTTGAAAAAAAAACAAAAAAAAACAGAATTAATAGAAGTGCTTGCTGTTAACAGTCACTAAATTTTGGTTTACGCTACATAACTGTAATGGTGAAGGCAGTGGTTCTGAAGTGTCTTGCCTAAGAAAACAATGGGCAATGTTCATTTTGAGGTGGGATTGAACGGACAACCTGCCAGTCAAAGGGTGATCTTTCACTGACTTTTTCCACTTCAACTTTTACTACTACTAATACTGGTATTAATGTGCCACTAATACAACTATTAATAGGACAACTACTTCAAATATTAGAATTTTTAAAA